>PVIJ01023695.1:0-13739 GCA_004024925.1 Scalopus aquaticus | reverse complement strand
GTGAGGTGGTATCTCATAGTGGTTTTGATTTGCATTTCCTTGATTATAAGTGATGTTGAGCATTTTTTCATGTATCTGTTGGCCATTTGCTTTTCTTCTTTGGAGAAGTGCCTTTTGAGCTCTTCTGCCCATTTTTTGATTGGGTTATTGGCTTTTTTTTTGTTGAGTTGTGTGAGTTCTTTGTAAATTTTTGTTATCAATCCTTTATCGGATGTATTGTGTGCAAAGATCTTTTCCCAGTTGGTAGGGTGTCTCTTAGTTTTGGTTAATGTCTCTTTTGCTGTACAGAAGCTTTTTATTTTGATGTAATCCCATCTGTTTATCTTGTCTTTCACTTCCTTCGCTTTGAGGGATGTGTCTTTCAAGATTTTGCTGAGTTTTGCCTATATTTTCTTCTATACATTTTATGGTTTCAGGTCTTCCATCCAGGTCTTTTATCCATTTTGAGTTGACTTTTGTGCAGGGTGTGAGGTAGTAGTCTAGCTTCATTTTTTTGCCTGTGGCTGTCTAGTTTTCCCAGCACCATTTATTGAATAGGCTGTCCTTGTTCCACTGCATTTTCTTTGCTCATTTGTCAAGGATTAGTTGTTCATAGATATGTGGCTTTACTTCTGGGTATTCTATTCAGTTCCATTGGTCTTTCTGTCTGTTTTTGTTCCAGTACCATGCTGTTTTAATTAATATGGCTTTGTAATATAGTTTGAAATCAGGGAGTGAAATTCCTCCGTTTTCTTTCTTTTTAGTTAGGATGGCTTTAGCTATGCGAGGGTTTTTGTGGTTCCATATGAATTTCATCAGTAGTCGATCTGTTTCTTTGAAGAATGTCATTTAGATTTTTATTGAAATAGCGTTGAATCTGTAAATTGCTTTTGGTAGGATTGCCATTTTGATAATGTTAATCCTTCCAATCCATGAGCAGGGGATGCCTTTCCATCTTCTTGTGTCGTCTTCTATTTCTTTCAACAGAGTTTTGTGGTTTTCTTTGTATAAGTCCTTTATGTCTTTTGTTAGATTTATTCCCAGATATTTGAATCTTTTGGTTTCGATTTTGAAGGGGATGCATGTAAGAAATTTTTAAGCTGATAGATGATTTTCTAACAAAGAACCTCTCTACCTTGTGTGTTTGAGTGTTTGATCCATGTGTTTGAGTCTTCCCTGTTGATAACCCATGTATGATTCCATACTTCTGTTTTGGGGAATGAAATGATGACCAAGTTAAAAAATCACTTTGGGATGAGATTCATTAGTCTTCATTGGAAAAATTAAGTATGTCTTTTGCCTGGAAGAAGATATCAGTTATGTCTGTGTTTAGAGGAAGATATGATATGCCTTATGTTGAGCAGCCAAGATCTTGTGAAAGTTGCATTCTCTACTGATTTAATCTGTTGGTTCACCCTATCGTTTAAAAGATTCTTTCTTCATCCTTATGTACATTTAATATGAGTTTGAAAAAATTGTGTGTTGTGTAAATGACACGTCATACTCATTAGTTTTGGACTAGTTTTGACTAAGTGAAAACATCAAACAAAGGGTCTGACACATAGTAACCCCTTGGTAAGTTCTGATAAAGTTTTTCTATATTCAAAGGAGGAAGTAGCTTGAATTTACGCAACATCGACAGACTATTTTCATATGTTTTTCATTCAATTTTTATAATAATCCCACAAAGAATCATTATTGTCAACCATGTGTTTGGAAAGTGTGCACCGCCTACATATCTAGTTGTGATTCCCAGCCAATCTATACTGCTTTCCTATCTTGTAAAGCATTTTATTAACTAACATATTCACCTACTTAATTCCAGGGAAAAAAATAACATTCAGTGCTGGATAGAGGTGGGCTCTGAATTTTCAAACTCTTTTGTTCTTTCCATAACAACTTACACATTTCCTGTTAGTATGAGTGATTGGGTTTTAAGGTGGATAGTAAGATCTTTTTGTGTTTTTCTCCCTCCTCAACTTTTTATTTTGAAAAACTACGATGAAGAGAAAAGTTAAAACATACATTCTTTTCTTAAGGTTTCACTGATTAACATTTTGCCTTAACTGCTTCATCCTTTTTCTATTTTTTTAGATATTTTAAGTAGGTAGCATTAAATATTCAGCTATGTCCCCTGAGAGTGAGGTCCTACTTATAATGTCATTACAATACCAACTATCATATCTAAGAAATTTAACATTGATACTTCAATATTATCCAATATTTGATCACTTTTGTGATTTTTTTTCCCTATTGTCCCAATAGTAAAAGCTTTATATAACTTTTCCTCTCTCTCTGGGGTTTAGTAAAGGATCAGACGTTATATTTGGCTGTTAGGGTTCCCCACCTTTTTTTTTTCCTCTTCATGATATCGACATCTTTATAGAGTATAGAATAGTTATTCTGTAAACAGTCCCATAAGCTGAGTGGTCTGAATTCCTTATGATTAAATTCAGGTTAAATAACTCATGTGTATGCCTGGATACTGCATGGATGATGTTGGGCTCTTCAGATTGCATTTTAACAGGAGGCATAGGATATCTCAACTTGGTGAAGCTAAGTTTACTCATTTGACTAATTTTGTCTTCTCTAGTTTTCTGTAATCTAAAGATTTAATTCTCCTAAGTTGAACCAATTGAACGAATAAATAGTAGTCTATGGGGTAATATTTTGAGAACATGTGATTAACCAGTTCCCCAATAATCTTTCACCCAATAGTTTTAACATCTGTTGATGTTTCTTGCCTGAAGCATGTATTTCATTGGTGATTGCAAAATGATGATTTTCTAAATACTGTTATATTTCTGAGTTTATTAGCTTGCATTCTTCTGTGAAGAAGAGCTTTCCTCCTCTGCTCTCCCCCCACCCCCCAGCTCTTTTCTTTTTTAGTATTCCTACGGGTGGTTCTTTTTTTTTAGTAGCTTGAGAAAGAAATCATGTATCATGCAATTCACTCATTTAAAATGACAGTTCAGTGGGTTTTAATATGTTTACAGATATATGCAGCCATCACTACAGTCATGGATGCCTTTTTTGTTTGATAATTATAACCCATTACCATTATTATTGTATTTGATGCTCAAACTGTTCCAAATTCGGGCCAGTGGGCCCTCTTCAAGCCTACTCTTCTATTCTTATATTTCACCATTAGTATTTGAGACCTTCCGTTTTGATATAACAAGGTATTTCAGTCTTAACAGGACCTTTCCCTCTACTGGTGCTGTAATCAGCCATTTCTCCAAGGAGCCCTTGAGTGCTTTTAGTGGAAAGTACATCAGAAACCAAGAATCCGAATCTTGGTGTAACTTTGCATGTAGGCCCTTTTACTGAACAAAAAAAAGGCTTTAAAAAAATGGCAGTGTTTAAATTCTTCCATCCTACTTCCCTCTATCTTAGACCAGAAAGACAAATATGTTGTAAATTTTTTAAATATCCTACTGTAAATTGACTTTTAAAAAAAAGATTTATTTATGCATACAAGTCAATTTACAGTAGGATGATTTAAAAATTTTACATTATAATTATTTGAAAAGACAAATAATATAATTATTTGGAAAGTGTATTTATAATTGTAATTTATAAGTGTATTTATAAGTGTAATTATTTATAATTATTTGAAAAGACAAATAATTATAATGTAAAATTTTTAAATCATCCTACTGTAAATTGACTTCTTTTGGTGTTTGGAATAGCATATTATAATAGCTATGTAGATTCATATAACCACCAGCACAGCAGGATATCATTGCCAGAACTTCCTCATGCTATCCCTTTTTTGTCATACCTATTTCTTTACTTCTGATCCTGACTAATGGCTAATCTGTTCTGTGGCAATGTAGTTTGTTTTCAGGAAATAAGTTACCCAGTATACCACCTTTTGAGACTAGTTTCTATCATTCAGCATAACCTTTGAGATTTATCCCAGTCTCTGCAGATATCAGCAATTAGTTCCTTTTAATTGTTCCATATTGTTTAGACATATCACAGATTTTAAAATCCATTCATCCATAGAAGAACACTTGAATTCCTTCCAGTGTGAAGAGAATTGTCACAGATAGTCATGTACAGGTTCTAGGTGAATTCATTCATGTTCATTTTTCTAGGGTAGGTAGGTAATGAGGAGTAGAATTGCTAGGTTACATGATAAGTATATGGATAAACATATGCTCTGATTCTTCAACAGCATAGTTTTGGCATGATTTTTTTTATTACTTTCCTGGAGCTGTGTAATGATTGCCCATTGTGGTTTTAATTTTCTAATGGCTAATGATAGTGAAGGCCTCTTTTCAGGCCTTTTGCCTTTTTTTAGTTGGATTGCTTGTTTCTTATTCTAATGTTTCGAAGTTCATTATAGGTGGGGGATGAAATTCTTTGTCACTTCTGTGATTTTCAGATATTTGATGTTCTATAGCTTTTATTTTCATTTTCTAACCAGTATTATTTATAAAATAAAAAATCTGAAATCCTGACAAATACAATTTTATTTTTCTCTTTTATATGAATTTTTGGATGTCTTGTCTAAGAACTATACCTAATGCCAAGTAATTAAGTTTTCTCCTTTGATATTTACAACTATGATTCATTATGTGTTGATTTTTAATGTATGAGATTTAGATCCAAGGTCTGTTTTTTTCCATATGGATGGCCAGTTGTTGCAATAGCATTTGTTGAAGATTATCTTTTCTCTAGTGAAGTGTTTTTGCATCTTTTTAAATAATCAGTGGCCATATTTGTGTTGGTCAATATCTGCAACAAATTTGTATTCATTCTTTGCTATTTGCTAGGCAATGTATTTCTTTTTCCCCACTAAGGTATTTTGTTCATGTTTTTTGAACATCTCAGTCTTGAAAGATGGTGTTTTGATTTTCTAAAACATTTTCCTTTGTTTCTTTTAACTGATCTGAAGGTCTGTATAAAGGCTCCTAAAACTTGTGTCTTCTTTTCTCCCCTAGAACATCTCAAAAATTAATAGAAGACTAAAAAATCCCAAAACTTTATATCTTTTACCTTTTTTGTTCTAAGAATGACCTATTTTCTTGAACTGCTGTACCTTTACTTTGTATACATCAGTGAGTTAAAGGCTTAACTTCTTTATTTAATGTTGATTCACCATATTGTTAGTATTGATTCATTATATAGCTTGGGTTTGTTGTCATATTAGTTTAAATAATCTTGACATTCTCTTGAAGGAGGGAATGAATGGTGCTGTGTATTTATTTTATCCAAGCATTCAGTATCATTGCTTTGAGAATTGTCTTCTTCACAATATTCTATCAAATACAAGACCTGAAATGACTTACCAAGATCACCCTGCTGGTTTGTGGTTAAGATAAATCTAGACCTAGATTATTTGAATTTTAATCTGGCACTACCTTCCTAGAATAGATTTTCCCAGAAAATCTACAAACCACAGAATTAATTTGAAGCTTTTATGCAAAAGACAGAATATGGAAATTTTCTCTGTATTCTAGCTCCTAAGATGATCACCATGGTTGTAAGAAAAATAGGTAACTGAGGTGGTGACCCAGTAGCTTTTTGTTTACTTGAATACGTTTATGGAGTGAGTGGGGGGGTATAGAGCTATGGAATTAGCAGTGTGTGGATGAGAAAGAAGAGGTCAGGGACTGCCCGCAGTGAGCGTCTGTTATTTGTGGCAGGGCATGTATGTGCATTTGTGAAGGAGTTCTCTGGTGAGTGAAAGTGCTGCAGTGCTGGCAAGTAAGGGAAGGAGGAGTTGGTGAAGGAGTGACTCCTTTCTGGATGTGTTGAATTTTGGGTAAACTTTCTACAGAATTTAGAAAAATGAAAAGAGTAATGGAATTGATGTGTCAACATTGGGAAGCAGTCTAAAATAAAGTATGCTAACTGCCTTTCAAAGATTTTTTTTCCCCTTACTCCTCAAGTGGTACTGAAATACTGAACTTAGACTTCCTGCCTGTGTCACAGGCATTGAACTCCTTTGGAGTTGGGAATCATTGTTGATTCTTTTTTTTTAAAAATACCTAACACTTGCCTCAAGTTAGAGGGGGGGAAAATAAAAATGCAAGCCCAGGTGGAATTTGCCTGGAAGGCTCTTTGTATGTTCTCATGTAAATTAGAGAAATAAGTCTTTTTAGACCCTCAACATTAAGTGGGAGAACTTAAAAACAGTCCATCTGCTACAAGACCAAAATAAATCATGGAGAGATTAACTAATTAACACTCTATTTAATGCTAAATTAATATCTCCTATGGGTTTTCATAGATAACCACAGTAAATGTTAGGAAAATCTTTGAAGCAAATATGCCCTTGAAGCTCAAGTGTGTGAATAATAAAGGCATGGGCTTTGCTGTTGTGTGTGGGATTTCACTGAAAAAGTCTTCAATGAATTCACTCTCATTGCAATTAAAAACTGAAGTGTTAACCTCTTATCAAGAGCCTTTTATTTGTATTTTTTATGTCCAACTAAATTTAGATGCATGCTGAATCTCCAAAAATGACAGAACACAGAAAAATTTTGAGTTCATTTTCTGCAAATCAAAACTCAAATACCATTTACAACCCATTTCATGTCTTAGAGAATATTAATTGTCACTCATTTGGGGACTTTTTGAGGCATTTTTCAATATCTTTGACTTTGCTAACTTGGACTAACTTTTGAACATTTGCTTATGTGTGCATTTTTAAAACTTTTTTAATATTCTATTTCTTAAAGAATCGGAACCATCAAAGTTGGCAAGCGTTAAGCATGCTAATTAGTTCAACATACTGACCAATTCTCTGAATTATTAGTTCAAAGAAGCGTGTGGACAGGGATGAAATTAGATTTGGGCATTTTTCACTCTAGTTGTTTTAGGATACTCAGGGTTTCTTTGATCTGTAAATAACAGATGCTTTTTCATGCATGGTTCAGGACACATCAAACATGTCTAAAACTTTGTCTAAGATTTAGGACTCATCATTCTTATCCAGAATTGGATGTACACACTTATAATTGTACAGCAACTGTAGAAGATTTTTTTTAACTTGTGCTTGATAATTAAAGCTAGGGTATTTAATTTTTCATAATATGTATGCACAGGCTTTATCATTTTCAGTAAACTGGCACAGGTAATTATAAGGTAGTGCATAAAATTTACTTTATCAATTGCTAGATATGTTTATTTGTTCATGTGTCAGTTTAAGAGTAAAAGCTTAGGCAACTGCAATCAAGAGAGTATGTGTTTATATATTTAAGTATATGCATACATAGGTATATATAAACACATTTTAAATGTGTTTGGTGAAGACAAACATGTTTGCTATATTTTTAGTAGCTAAATATTCTCTTTGATTTTAACTATTATCTAATAGCTAGAATAAAGATTAAACCTAGTAGTCTGCACAAAACCACTCTTTAACTTAAGTTTCACAATTGTTATTTCCTTTGGCTTTTGTGGGGAGGGAAATTTTAGTATCAGGATTAATTTTTGTAAGGAACGACATAAAATGAATGGAGGACAGGGTGAAAAGGTGAAAGACCAAGAGGGTAAGAACTGAGAACTCCCTGAATTCCCATTTCCATCATCGAAGGTCAGAGGGCTCCATTACAGACCTTGCTCAACCCACTGAAAGATGTAAGGGAACCATGGGACAAGTGTCCAGCAGTGTGTAAGCCTCCTATTTGAAAACAACATTAGAAATAGTGAGTAATAATTTATTGCATTACTTAGTATTAAATACATATTTTTGTTTCGTAAAGTCATTATTTTGGTGATTAAGCTAAATGAGGTTTTACAATGCATTCCATTTGTGGCTTTCTTTGTCAAAATATTACTATAACAGTAGCCTCTTTCTTAAATTAGGTATTAAGATAGTAAAGTTCTGGTTATAATTTTGTCACTTACTATCTTGTGCTTTTAATGTTGTTTAATCTCCTTGGGCATTGATTTCCTCATTTTTAATGATTGGTAAACTTGTTGGCCAAATCCTGACCACAGCCAATTTTGTAATAAAGTTTTATTGGCACACAGCCACTCTCATTCTTGAATCTCCTTGAACACTACAATGGCAGAGCTGAGTAGTTGTGGTAGAGACTTAGTAAATATTATTTTGCTCTTTACAGAACAAGTGCTGAATCTTGGACTAAAATCTTCAGTCTGTCCTTTTCCTGTCTTAGATTTCCTTTGTGTCAATTCTAAGGACCAAAAGTCTTTATTTCTATTAAAGATATAGTATAGCACATGCCATGTTTCAGTGTTCATTCCCCCCACCTCCCCCCACCAAATTTGCCAGTTACTAACAGAAAGAAAATATTGACTAGATCATGGGTTCTCGAAATGTGGTCCTTAGACCAACAATAGCAATATTACTCATCAAGAGATGCACAGTATAAGGCCCTAACCTGGACCTTCAGGTGTGGGACCCTAAACCTAAATTTTATAAGCACTCCAGGTAATTCTGATGCACAGTGAAGTATGAGAACCAGTGCCCCAGTTGGTAACAAATTTAGTTAAAGATTGCCATTCTATTTTGAAATAAAGACAAAACTTAAATCCTACCACCATTTGGTTAGTGAGGAGAGAAATTAAATGTTGGATATTATTTCAAAAACTGGTAAAATTTATATTCTTATATTTCTATATGGGATTTCCTTTTTTTGGGGGGTGAGGGTTTGCTTTTAGGTATTTTTAAACTAGTGATTTGAGAGAAACATTTTTCAGAATAAAAGAATCACTTCAATTATTTTGCTTGTGAAGTAAATTCTTTAGAAAGTGCGTCTAAGGGGTTTAGTAACTTGTCTGCTGTGGTTGCCTTTCTTACCCATTTTAAGTGAGACCAATTTAAATTGACTTCTTTTCTTCCTCAGTGCTAAAAGTTAGTAGAAATGAGTTTACCAATCAGATGTTGCTCTCTGTTAGGAAAGATCACAAACAGTACTTCGTATTAAATCTCAAAGAGAGGAACAGCAAAAGTGTCCATGTCAAGAAAGCATTACAGGATGACGTTGTTATTTGGAGAATGGCTTTCATCTTTGAGATATCTCACACCTGCTTCATTTGGCACAGGATGTTTCCATCTCGTGAAAAACACTCTTTCCCTTTTCTAAACCCCACAGTAGATAGACACACATGGTAACAAGAGAAAAACTTTTAAAAACTCCAAAGGGTGCTATCTTAAAAAAAAATTCAGGATATATTAGCTGAATTAACTAAATTAAAGGGGCCCTTGGTTCTGTATGTGTGTGTACACATGTACACACATATACATAAACACACTTTTGTTATATATACACTTGTCATTTATATGTAACATTCATTTGTGTGTAAATGTGTATAAATACATTCCATATATGCATATATTTTTAAAACAATGCATGCAGCAAACGTAACTATAATCCTCTAATACTGTTTTTTAACTGATTATAAAATCTGTGTTAATCCTCTAACAAACTTCTGTAGGCTGAATTTGTTATTCTGGTTGTTTTTACTTTTTAAAATATGCCAAAAATATCGATTTTTAAGGCAGACAGAAATGTGTGTGTGTATGGATGTAACCATCCTTTCTCCTAGGGTAAGAAATATTTCCAGTTAATAATGTGATAAATTCTGTGAAGTCTTTTCTTTCGATAAACAGGTTTGGTTTTTCAGGTTATAAGTAATTTTTGTTTGCTTTACTAAACATCATGGTTGTTTGAATGTTACTCTTTGGTTCACTTCCTCATACTAGCAGTTTTTGGTAAAGGGAGTATTTGCTTGCTTCAGTTTTTCAGGTGATGGAATCAGACTTCTTTTTTCATATTTTATAGATGACACGTCTGCCTATCCCTTGGCAAAATCCAGTTAAAATTATAGTATTTAATATTTAATAAATGACTAGGCTTTTGGAACCATCTGGAACTTTATTTTCTTTGCACGCAGCATCTGAGTTTCAGCTGTTAGCATTTCTCCTTTGCTCTGGGAAGGGTCAATTGCTTTTAAAGTCTTTGATGCTTGCTGTGTCAGCCCTTTTCACATTTTCAAAATGCCCATGTAAAAGTGCTTTTCATCCATTCATGCTGATAATTCTTTTGAACTTGAGGTTTGAACCAAGCTAATCAAATTTAATTATAGCTCAAATCCCGTTACAGTGAACTCCAGTAGACTTTTAGGCTAGTTTTTTTTTTGTTTTGTTTTGTTATACTGGAATTCAGCCACTACCAATATTTGTTGGAGTGGACCATTGACTGAGTTTTGGAGAACTTGTGTAATGTTCAGATTTTTGTTATATTGACATTGGTAATATGATTTGAACTTTATTCTTTTAGAAAGGAAGTATGGAATTAGTCTCTTGTAAAGCTGCTTTTTTTTTGCGTGTTTCAGGTGGTCATTTCCTACTCATCTTTAGCAGTGTGAACAACTAAAATCTGAAAATGTCTTTCTTATATAATTCTTTAGTTTTGGTGTTGCTGATACTTGGATTTTGCTTGTTTTGACCATCTAAGGCTGAGAATTTAAATACATTCTCCCGGGAGTACTACCCTGATTTATGCATAGTTTCCAGTTCTCCAACATGCTCAGACTTTTTTTTTTCCTTTTCGTTAAGCTTTTTTTTTTAAAGGTTGCCGCACTGGGAAATATGAATATTTTAGATTGTAACATTTTAAAGGGAGGTGAACTAGTGCTGGTACTTTTAGTGCTTCAAAATGATTGCTAACACATGTGTGTTATATTCTAGCATCTTATTAAATTGTTAATCTGTATTTATGCTTCTGTATGAACAGAGTTCTTTTCCCCAAACAGTTTAAATTTCTGTTTTCAAATTTAATTTTGTTTGGGTTGCTAAGCAGATTTGTGAGTAATGGCATTTAACATACTTAGTTTCTTTCCATTTCTAAATTTTGTGTATTTTTATAATATTGGACTAATAAAGAACAAGTAATAGAACTTGTTCTTTCCTTGAAGCTTTTGATTCTGAAATGGGAGGTATGGTTCATGAAGAAGAGCTAATAGCAGAACTCCTTTTAAAAGTAAAAATTGAATTAAAAAATTCAATTCAAAATGGCCAGATTTCATTAGAGCAGAGGTACTTGTTTTTAGAGTTCTTTTTAAAATGAAATTAAAACATGACGTTAATGTACATACTAGCTGCTTTGAAGTATAATTTTGCTTGCTACATTGTTATTTATTTTGAACACATATGTTTAAAGGAATTTTAGTAGTGATGCTACATGTGTAGTGTCTTTGCAATTGCCTCATGTGGGACCAGTTCATGCCATACATCTTTGGTGGGTTTAGAACTGCTGTAGTTCCCACTCTGGTCAGAAGGCTTGACCAATTCTTGTATGTCTTTTGATTTAAATGCAAGCGAGAGTGACATCTACATCTGTTGCAATTTTTACATCAGCAGTAGCTCAAACTATCATTTGGGAAATAAAACTTCCAACTAAGGGGGACTGAACACTGCTAGGCCAACATGATTTCTGGGGGTGGGGTTGGGGAGTAAGATTTTCATTTGCAAAGAATGTTTGCATTTTCATACCTGTTTATACAGAGTACAGTGAGCATTGTTTTAGCCTTTTCTTATCTAAGTATTGCCATTAAGAACTTAGATTGATGAGACATTTTATTTATAGTTTTAGGTGGTGAGAGAGATGGAACCTATGTCTACAGACATAAACATGAGATTCCTCATAGATGGTGGTTAGGAGCATGGGCTGTCTGGGTTCACATCTCAACTCTAGAACTTGCTTGTCCTATAGCCTTAGGCAAATTGTTTAATCTCTCATCTTTATCTGTAAAGGTGTTTTCTTCATCTCTACTGTGAGGGTGATAATAATATCTACTTCTTAAAGTTGTTGGGAAGATTACGTGTTTGTATATCAAAAGTGCCTAGGACGAGTACCTGATATATACACCTCTAGAGTGTTTGTTTTGGTATGTTGCTATTTATTGTTATGATGATGATGACAACAACACATGATGATGATGATGATGATGTCATCCTGAAATTTTTCACCTCCCTGAAAGTTGCCTTATCTAAGGACCTTATCATTCAGCTTATTATCTCAAGTGACTCTGGTACTCCATTTGATGAGCAGCATTAAAATATACCCTGAATTTGTTCTTTTTGTAGTCTCTTCACTTTGCCCTTATTTAGAGCATAAATTTGAAAGAGGTGGTCCAAAATGTTGAATCCATAAAGTTTTTTAAAACTATAAGCTGGGCTTCCCTGGTGGTGGAGCTGTCGACAGTGGCGATGTGAGTTCGATGCCAGGCCAGGGAGATTCCCACATGACAGGCAGATTTCTCCTGCCCCGCCCGCTGCTCATCTCAGCAGTGTGTTTCTGACTATCTACCTGTGCTGCTCCCCACTCTGTCTCTGGTGAACCCTCTCGCCGCCCCATGCCTCTGGCCTGTACCCAGCTTGTATGCATAAATAAATCTTTAAAAAAAAAACTATAAGCCAACATGTTAAACATGAGTGATTTAAAACACTATTCCATATATTTGTTTTCTTGGAAATTCAAACTATCTGGCAATATTGACTCTACATTCCTGTGTAGAAATAGTTGACCTAAATTGAGTAGCTGCTGTCTCTTTTGACGAGAGGTTGCTCTCCAGATCACCAGAGCCTATCTCTCCAATTGTTTTTAATATCTTCCTCGCTCCAGCTGTTTGTATCACTTGCTTGGGCCACGTAATAGTTGCTGCCAGCAGGTTAGACTAAGCAGTAGTTCTCAATTATGTGTCATGCACATTCACATTCCACTGACCCTTCACTGGTAGGTAGCCAAGTTTTAATCAGTCTATAAAACATACATTTGTTAAATTCAAGTATACCTAATAGTGTTTTAGTTTGTCTGTTTGAAGGAACTTTGAGCTGTGTGGGTGAGTCTGTGCTATTATTACAGCAGGATATAATTTGCGGAAAAATAAGTGAAAAATTTAGCTTATGTTTAAGCTCAAGCCAACGAAAAGCTGATTGCCAAAGAAAATTACAGTATGGGAGAGCTTTGCCTTCTAAGTGTGTACGAGAGCACAGTACAGGCTAGTTGTAATGCTGAGTGTCATAGTACTGAGTGCCACAGTGCTAACGGGTCAACAAGGATAAAGAGGGATAGGTACTGTATGATGCCCGAAAACTCACCATCTCTGCACTGTTGACATTTGGGGCCTGATTCTTTGTTGATTCTGTGCTGTTGGGGGCCATCCTGGGTGCTACAGGATGTGAGCAGCACTCTGACTTCTCATTAGATACCGAAAATGTGTGTACCTGCCTTTCCCAGTGGTGACAACCTAGTATCCCCTTGGGGGCAGAATTGTCCCTTGTTGAGAACCAAGCTTCAAAGATAGTAAAGACCTTATTATAATATAGTAGCTGTTGTGCTCCAGTTACCATTGACATCTTTAGTGCTGCTTTCACTCTATGAATCTTTTCCAGTGTCTGCTTTCAAAGTTTTTGAAAGCATAAAGTATTTATTGTACAGGTATTTAATGCAATAGCAGAGGGATGAGTTAGTTTTTCTTTCTCAAGTCCAACTGCTAATATCTTTAGGAAGAGGTTGCCTCACAGACTGCTGAGGGGACAGCTCAGTGCACTGGAGCCCTGGGCTCTTGCTCCCTTAGCCTGCATTAGTGCCCTCTCTGTGGCTGCTTTCGGAAATGAGGTGTTGCATCAGCTAATGGTCAAGATGCCTCCTAGCTAAACTTCAGGCTGTGCGTCAGAAAAAAAAAAATGTATGATTTCTGAAACTTTAACAGCGCACACATAATCTCTCCCTCCCTCCCTCTCTCTCTCCCCCTCTCCCTCCCTTCCTCCC
>PVIJ01023694.1:0-13741 GCA_004024925.1 Scalopus aquaticus | reverse complement strand
TATGCGAGGTTTTTTTGTGGTTCCATATGAATTTCATCAATAGTCGATCTATTTCTTTGAAGAATGTCATTGAGATTTTTATTGGGATAGCATTAAATCTGTAAATTGCTTTTGGTAGGATTGCCATTTTGATAATGTTAATCCTTCCAATCCATGAACAAGGGATGCCTTTCCATCTTCTTGTGTCTTCTTCTATTTCACTTTTTGAAAGCATTTTATATTATTGAATTGTCTGTTATGTAAATGTCCAGTATTTATCTTTGTCATTTTGACTTTACTGCACATAATTTTCTCAAATTCCCTCCATTTTGTTGAAAATGGGTGCATTTTTTTCCCTTTCATATGGCTGTATAATACTTCATGGTGTGGATATACCACATCTTCTTGACACAATTGTCTATTGAAGCAACATTTAGGTTGCTTCAATATCCTAGCTGTTATAAATAATTCTGCTGTGAACATCGTGGAACATGAGGCTTATTTATTTTTTTTTAAAGATTTATTTATTTACGCAGACAAGCAGGAGTACAGGCCAGAGGTGTAGGGCAGCAAGAGGGTTTGCCAGAGACAGAGTGGGGAGCAGAACAGGCAGATCGACGGAAACACTGCTGAGGGGAGCAGCGGGCGAGGCAGGAGAGGTCTGCCGCGCCATGTGGGAATCTCCCCGGCCGGGTGTCGAACTCGCGTCGCCGCTACAGACAGCTCCACAGCACAGCGCTTAACCACTGCTCCACCAGGGAGGCCCACATGAGGCTTATTTTTTGTTGATGATTCTGTGGTTATTCTGTGGATATATGTCCCAGGGTGGGATTGCTGGGTCATATGGTATTTCCGTTTTTATTTTTTAAGGGAAATCCAGATTGCTTTCCATAATGATCATTCCAGCTCACATTCCCACCAACAATGTAGTAGGGTTCTTCTACATCCTCCATATACTTGTCAACACTTGAAATTGGATGCCTTTTTGATTTGTGCCATTCATCCAGGTGTGGGATGGTATCTCATTGTCATTTTAATCTACTTCTCTTTTATTAGTTGTGACAATTAACGTTTTTTTTTTGGAATGTCTTTTGGCCTTCTGGATATCCTTTTTGTGCAGTATCTGTTCATGTCTGCTGCCCATTCATTAATTGGGTCATTTGTTTTTATTGTTGAATTGTATGAGTTACCCTGGGTATTAATTCCTTGTTATATATTGTGTGAATATTTTCTCCCATTCAGTAGGGTATCTACTTAATCATTATGTGTTTTCTTTAGCTCTATAGAAGCTTTTCAATTTGAGGTAATCCCAATTGCTTATTTTGCTTTTTATTCCTTGCCATAGGGATGATAGTCACCAAAAATACCTTTATTCTTGATATCATAGAATGTATCACCAATGTCTTCTTCGATGTATTTTATTCTTACAGGTCATATTTATATAAATCTTAAATTCATTTAGGGTTTATTTTCATGGATTTATTTCTGGGTTTTCAATTCTGTTCCATTGGTTCATTTATCTATTTCTGTGCCAGTACCATATTATTTAATGTTTGTTTTTAATATATAATATGTATCTATGTCACTTTATAATAAAATTTGAAGTCACGCAATAGGACAACACATTCATTTCTTTCCTTTTGTCTTAGTATTGCTTTTGCAGTTTGAGGTCTTTTTCGTATAGTGTTTAAGCACTGAATGCAATGCTGGCCATGGATTTCCGTTGATGTGGGAGAGTCATAGACTCTGAGTCATGGACTGGAGTCTTATCCTGGGGTGTCTGATTCTACCATTGGTATGTGCTAGAGCTCTAGTGGTTCAAGTGATTCTTTGTGGGAATAGCAAATATTTTGGCTAGCTCAGCCTGGGGTGGGAGTGGCAGACATCTCAGCCTGGGCTTCTGCAGTAGCCTCATCTATAGGGAAGTCCAGGTGCCTTAAGCCAATTTGGGTCAGTGTTATTCTGTGTTAAAAGCCTCAGACTCAAGGCAACAGCCCTCATTCTTTGTCCTTACCGTTACCATTCTCCAGCAATGCACCCTCCTTCCTGGGTGCCTGCTCATGCATTGCCTCATCCAGTGCAGTGTCTTAGAAACCCTGATGTCTATTATGTACCCCAGATTATAGCTACAGGGGGCTCTGCACATCAGCTGCTCCTGCCTCTTGTGGGTCATACTACCCATTATCACTCTAAACAAAGTTCACATAAGGGCCTACCTCGTGGCACAATGGGTTATGTGCAGCGCTGTGGAGCTGTTGGCAGCTGCAGAGCAAGTTTGATGCCTGCAGGGGAGATTCCCACATGGCACAGCAGACCTCTCCTATCTCGCTTGCTGCTCCCCTCAGCAGTGTATTCAGTCAATCTGCCTGTTCTACTCCCACTCTGTTTCTGGTGAACCCTCTCGCCACCCCACACCTCTGGCCTGTACCCGAGCTTGTATGCATAATATAAATAAATCTTAAAAAACAACAACAAAGTTCGCTTAAAATTTTCCCTACTCCTTTCTGCCAGACTGATGCTCTTGTGTGGGCTGTGGTCCTCACTTCTTCACTCAGGGATTTTTGGACTTTGTTTTACAGCAGTTTTGTGGTCAGTACTTGGAGAAGAAAGCCCAGCATCTACATTTTGCTGCCATATTGCTAACCCTCTTTTGGTAATATTTTGTCTTGATTTGGGATTCAGAGTAATGCTATTATTATTGAATGAGTCACTAGACAAGAAATTGTAGTAACAACAAATCATGTAGAATTAATTTTTGCCTTCAACATTTGATAGAATTGATTGGAAAAGTTATCTATATATGGAGTTATATTTGTGGGAAGATTTGAAATTGCAAATTCAATTTCTTAATAAAGATGTTACGATATAGATTATCTATTTCCTCTTGAATGAGTTTTAGTAGTTGGTCTATTTTAAGGAATTTGTCCCTTGCATCTGGTTATCAGATTTATAGCCATAAACTTTATAATATTCCCTTATTAGCTGTTGCAGTTATTAATGTGTTGCCTTTCAGCTCCAAATTCACTCTTTACCTCCTTCTGTGATAATGAGGCTTTAAGCCTTTCTCCTTTGCAGCAAGCAGGATAATAAGCTTTGTCAATAGAAGGCAGTAGAGGCCATCATAGAGGGCTTTTTTTTTTTCTTCCTGGTTTCTATTGGAAGTTAGAGCTCTGTATATTTTCACATTTTTGTAGTTGGGGCTTTTAAACAGAGAACATGGACACCTAGGTTAAACTCCTTAAGTAGAACTATGAAGACAGAGACATCTAGTGAGATATACAGATTTATATCCTCAGAACTATTTGTTTATATTTGTTTAACTGATAAGGAAATGATATAGAAAGGAGAAGAGGGAATCCCCAAAGAGGATTTGTTTATATTCTGGAGCAAAGTTCTCTCTAAAGGAGAGGATGACAGATGTGCCAGCGGTCCTATGTAAGCTTTAAGTTTCAGAGTTTTGGAGTCACTTTCCTGAGGTGCAAAGATCATTTTATGCTTGAGGTACACCTTGCTCCAATGCATTACCCTGTGAGAGAACTGAACCATGAGAAATGGACATAAACTGCTCTCTATATAAAATGCCTGTTCCCTGAATTACCAGTTTCACAAGTGCGCGCGCGCGCACACACACACACACACACAATTTATAAATACATACACGTCACATGGATATCCACGGGCACATCCACATCCACATGGATGGGCAAATTCACATGGACATCTACATGCATTTCAGACCTTTCATAGTTTCAAATTTAACACTCCAGGTTGCTTCTGATTTGCTACTCTTTGCCCCTGGGGCATGGCTGTCAGCAGCACATTGCCCCAGCAACACACCTAGAACCCCCAACTCTTCAATATGCTCTAAGCATGGCGCCGCAGTCATTGCAGCTCTCCAGGCATGGCCGCCACACTCTCTTGGCGTCACTCTGCCCACTTGTTCAACAGGCTGAATACGCCAGCCCGCTCTGCACAATCCCCAGCTGACTCGACCCATCTGCACCTGATAGGGTTGTTTCCCATAATCCTCCTGTAGTAGACGCTGCCCAGCCATGGCCCCACACACCCCTGCCAAAGCGTGTGTTCATCACACCTTGATAATTTTTGTGCTCCTTCGAGACACTGGGGGGTGGGGGGCGGGGAGGATAAGGGCACAAAATGGAATAGAAAAGACTACAAGGGACCATGGAGATGGATCACGGGAGAATTGGTGCTGGGCTACCCAAGGGGAATACAAAATGTAAAAGACATTAATAACAACAATAAAAAAAATTTTTGTGTGTGCTCTTTCACCAGCGATCAGGAGAGGTCTTTATTTACTTATTCATCTTTTCCTCCTTGCTCAACACCTGTGAGCCAGCTCTGGCCTAGGGAGTCCAGCAAAATTCTCAACCATAGGGTGGCCTGCAAGCACGATTCTTCTAATCAGGTCTTACTTCAGTCTTGGGGAAGGCCGGTCCTTCCAAGTGTGCTTGTCCTTGAGACTCCTTCCCAAATGGTGTTAATATTTAGAGTTTTCTTTACCTCTTTATCATTACTTTTCATTATAGTTAATCATTCTTTTTTATATTGAATGCAGATTTTATTTCCAGGAGACTCTAAGATTAACATAGAATGCACTAACCCTCAGGCCTGTAGAAGAGTTCACAAACTCAGTACTTAATTATTCTTTATAGCAAACCTTTGTTCAGATTATTGTGGCTCTGTACCCTGATTAGGCTCTAACTGATTATGAAAACAAATTTTTAATCAACATACAGTAAACTGCACTGTAACAATTGTATAATTTAATATATATTTTGACATGTGTATTTACCCATAATGTGCTATCCAGATAATCAATTATCCCAAAACATTTCTTCATGTCAAATGGCATTTTAGGGACCACATAAAGAGAAGTAGAGCTAGGGATATGTTTAGTTTGGGATCACTGGCTTCAGTTTATGTGATTCATAGTCACTTTTGTGTATGGCTAAGTCCCTGCTGGTGTCCTGGTTTAGGAATAGCTTCTAGAAAAATATCTACTGCCCATTGCTCTCACCAGCATGTTGATAGGAAGTAGTAGGGTCATATGAACATGTCCTCTGGCACTGAACATGAATCTGTATGGCTAATAGAACAAAGGTAAACGAAAATCTATAAATTTACAGATGCAGGATCTTGTCTGCAGAGAATTGTTTTAAATTTTACACTCACATGTATAAACATTTGATCAAGGTCTTCCCAAGAAATCAGAATATTTTAAATTACTAATCACTTGTCAAGAAATTAAAAAATCATTTGGAATTACACTAATGAAAAGAAAATAGATTTCGATTAACAATGCTCAGAGATTAACTATTGAGTGGCTTTACAGAAGAGAAGATCAAAGATGTTAAAGTCAAAAAATGTAGTCAAAACCTACTGTAGAAGTGGGTCTGGCAAGTTATTAATAAAAATATATTTTTAGTTTAATAAGATTTGAATGCAAATGATATGTTACTTTTGACATTTGAAATCTTTGTTTTTTATTCCATATAAGTGTTTACTTTTATGTCTACTTTTGTACACTAATTTTCCATTTTTCTTTAACTGGGACCTGCCCAAGCCCAATGCATGACCTTTGACCTCCAAATCACATGGATCTACCCCCTGCCTCCCAGCATTATTTTACTTGAACATGTCCCAGTAGGTGAATTGCCCAGAATGTGATATCGTTCAGGGTATTAGGGACTATGCAGGGATTTTGAAATAATTACTGATCCTAATGATGATGACAGTGTTAGTAGTGATGGATCGTGGTGTTCATGGCTGTTCCCATTATTACTACAGATCAAGCTGAATCCATCAACTCCCTTTGTAGATTTTTCTGAATTATCAAAGAACCCTTATTATTTTTTTCAAAATCACGCTTTCTGCAATTTAAATGTACTTCATCTTGATGTAGCCTCACTGCACAATGAGAAGCTCTGGTCAGCATGTACTATATATCTCTGTGGACATTTGAGCATATAAATTTTCACTAAATGATGACAATATTGTATCAATCCCAAATCAGGACACAGGCTTTTTCCTACTTTATAGATTGATGGTGTTATACACTCTGGTATTTAATGCTTTATAAAAGTATTTGTTTAATTTTTAGTTACTTATAAACTTAAAATATTGCCTATATTATAAAAAGTACATGAAAAATGACTATTTTAAACATACATATTTCATGTGCTTATAAAAGTACATGAAAATTGGACTGGAAAACTGAAGACAGTCTTATTTGTCTAGTCTAAAAATTATTTTTCAAGTGTGTTTTTTTCACCATGGTTTACAACATTATGTTGTAATCTAAAAAAATGTGGAGAAAACGAAATGAAAGACATATTTTCAGTTCAAGACAAAGGTTAGAAATTCTTTCCTGTAATTATGCCTTAAAATTATTCCATACGTATTTTGCTCTTATTCTTCGTGTCTCTTTCGAATTTGAATAGATCCCTTTCTATCTTTTCTCTCTTCATTTATCATTGTGTTCACAATCAGATTGCTCAAGCTCAGGACAAAGAGCTCTGTGATAATGGTTTAAAAGAAAGGGTTAAAGAATGGTTTAAACTAATTTAAGAAAGAACAATCTGATTCCCACTTGGAGAAGGACAGAGGACTGAGTCAGATGGGGTTATGGAGCTTGGGGAAGAAATTGTGAGTACTTGTTCTTGACTGAGTAGCATTATCTTCCTCTTGTCTAGGAAGATGATTGTTATAATTAGCAACAAATGTCATGGGTAACTATCATTTAACTTTGCCCATAACAACTGATAGTTTACCTTTTTCAGTGCCTTTCTACCTACTCACCATGTAACTCTCCCTAACCTTCCATAACAATCAAATATAGAATAAAATGTCTCACAGCATTTACATTTACAGCAATAATCTTTAAATTTTTATTTTTAAAAAGTTATTAAATGATCTCTTACCCAATTTCAGTTTATTTTAAAATTAAAGTTCCTATAGGGAAGAATTAGAGATAATAAGAGTATATACGATGCAGGCTAGAAGGGTCCTTAGAAAAAGGGTTCTACATTTTTGGACTTTATATTTTATCTAGCTGAATATGTTCCATTATATATTTTAAAATAACACAGAATGTTAAATTTAGAATAGCAATTAAGTGAGAAAAGTCAATGAAATAAATAAATGGCTGAGTAATCTTAGGCAAAGATAAGTGTTCCCCAAATTGAGGATAGATGTGAATAATATTGCACAATTATGTTTTTATTTGAGTGTAGCTACTGTCCTAATACTTTTCTTTTGCTATTATACTTCCAGAATAAATGTTCAATAGCTCCTTTCTACTTAATGTCCTTATGAACTGAGTTTATTCTTACTTCTTTCACTGAAACTCTGTTAATACTCAAGGTACCACTTCCTTTGTCAGTTGATAACTTCTCTTTCTGTGACCTGGTAAATGCATTTGTATAGCGATCATTTTTGCTGATTATTAGGGTCACAAAGACCAAATTATTGCATGTGTTCAAATTATCATTGAATTACCCTATAAAGTCTGGATCTATTTTTTTTTACCATGTTTATATTTTTTTAGGATAGGATTTAAAACAAGCAAGCAAGCAGACACACAATGTCTGTGTGAAGTGTCTTTGTGTTAAAGAACCAGGGCACAAATTAGATTTTTGTGTCCTGGGTAAAATGTGACTATAAGACAATGAGACTGATTTTTATACATGACCGTGGAATTAGTCTCATTATCTTAAAATCACACCCTGATTATTCTTGTCATCATAAATTATCAAAGGATTCTGTAGTTTTTTGCATAAAGTTTGGTTTTGCTGATGAACATTTTTCTGTGCCACTGCTTCTACTTAGTCATTAGAAGACATGCCCATAGTTGCTTCTTAGAAATTAAAGTATATATGCTTAACAGGTGAATTTTTCCCCTAATTTTATTTCATTCATAACTCTTCTTGTTTCTTCTCTACCAGTTTCATCTTTTCCAAGATAATTGGGTGATGAATGTTTATCGATATGTCCATACCCTCGGTAATTCAATAAATGTAAACAATACTGAGTTAAATTAAAAAAATGCTAATTGCATATTTGCCCTCTGCTCTTTTTCTTCACTTGTGGGTCTCTGGCTTCATATTTTGCGCTTTCAGTTTGAAGGACAATACCACAAGAAAGATTTTCTTCTTCTGGTCCTCATTTTCAGAGTTGAAAATATCAACAATCGCAGACAGAATTCAACATATATGGGAACTGTATTTGGATGCAAAAAAAAAGAAAAAGAAATATCAAATACTTGTAGAAGTAAGACATATAATCTTCACATGATAGTAAGAGTACATGTAACTGGACAAAGTCATTATATGTTATCAATTATTTGCCATAAAATGTGTTAAAATGGAAAATGGATGTAAAATAAGCACTTTAAGTTTATAGCTGTGTTAGATAATTTGGAAGGAAAATTTAAGGAACGGATTTGAATTTTTTTATTTGAAATATTCCAATTAAGTTTATTTTAATAGTCCTATTCAACCTATTACTATTCCTAGTCAAACTGTGAGTTAATTGCAGCACCATGAATTAGAAAATATTGTAAGACTTGCAAAAAGATCATTCATTCTACTTGTTAAGTCCATCCTATTAATGTTCTAGTGGTTACCAAAACATATAGTAATAGTATGATAAATCTGTTGAGGGGCACTAACAGAATCTAGTAGTTGAAGAAAAATGCTATTTTCATGGCATAGGCAAAAAAGCTATATTAAGTATAAATTCATAAAATATTCAATTTCTATTACCAATTAAGAAGTTCTATTATTTGCTCAGTTTATGTTTGTACTAAAATTTTTGAATTTCATTTCACTATTAGACTTTTCTCGGATTCTATTAGATAAAACAACACAAACAACTATCCCCAAATCAGTATTTTAAAATCAATTGATTTAATTTTATTTTTAAACTTTTAGGGCTATTTGGAACTTAAATTCTCATTTCCCATTCGGGCCCAAAGTAATAAAAACTTTAGTCCACAATATATTTATTGCATCCTTCTCCAAATCATTTGACAGATTAGGTTATTAGTTGTCTGATTAGAAATAACCAGTAGTTTTGTTTTCTTTTTATTAATAAAGCAGGTTACTCAATTTGTCAACTCAGGCCATTCATTGTACATTTCATATTGTATTTGAAAACATGTTGTCAGTAAGTTTATTCTGCTATTGTAGATTTAAAGCAGCCTTAAAATACAATGAGAAAATGTAACATGACACCACTCCAAGAAAATTAAAAACTAAAGTTAAACAGTTGAAGAAAAACTATGATATGAAAATTACACATTATCCAAGCTTATACAATTGATTCAAGTGGAGGAAAAAGTTAGCACCAACTTTTAAACAATTAACTGAAAAATTATCTGGCAATTCCATAGTTTAGATTTTATTTATTTAAAAATAGGCCAATTGTTCAAGAGGTACAATTATTTTGTGTACTAATCCCAGAAGGAAATTTCTTGCAAGGTTCCTCAATAAGAGAATAATGTATAGAACAATGCCTTTTGTGACATTCCTAGAGATCAACATTTCAGTAGATCAGTTAAAAAAGTTTGTAGACAAAATATTTAAAAGTATTTAATATATTTATTATAATATATTGTATATAAATATCACTATGATGGTTAAGTATACAAGTATGTTAGGTATGACTCTATATGATCTTCTCTTAGAGTATTACAATAAAGCACAGGATAGAGAGTTAAACTTATTTCTATGGGAGTATGTGGTATAATTACCACCAGCCAGCCATGGCTTTAGTAAACATTTAGCCATGTCATTTGTTGCCATGCAGAAGGGCTCAGATGCTTCATCCCAAAACAAAAACCATCATTTTGGGCAAACCATCCATAACATATAACTAGCTTTTATAAATTACTATTGTATGCAATAGGTTAACTCATTTTCCTGTCTGTATATATTTTGCAGTCAATTCTCTGCTATAGTGAGAATGGCCTGCTAGTCAAAATTAACTCTATCAAAACAGTTTTCCTGAGACTTAAAAGAAAAAACCCCATTGGTTTACCTGTACCTACTTTTCAGCTATATTTATTTAGCCATCTATCCTCTGCTAGCGAACTTTGGGGACCTGTTGGTGCCTTCATCTGTATATCCAAAATCATAACTGGGAGAACTTCTCACATCTTCCCTTAGGGGCTGAGAGACTTCCTTATACCACATGGACTATTGGGTATTCTCCTCAACTTTCCTAAAAGGATATTAATCCATCTCAGTGTAGGTCTCTGGTTCAAGCCTAAGTAGAATATCTGCATTCCCAGGTAACTGTCCAGGAAAACCACTTTTAAGATCCCTGCTGCTCCCATTCTATGAAAAACTCACCCAACCACAGTTTATCTGTAAACACATACACACACAGCACCATCACTAGTAGGATACACCCAACACTCATTTGCTGCTTATTACTCTTGGCTCCTTTAATAATTGCTTTATTGAATTGTTCTTTAGTGCAATGCCTGAGCCTACAGTGAGGAATTTTATAAGAAACAGTCTTAGGAGACATGCTGCTGCATTATAAGAATAAGAATGCTCCTGGGTTCATTTCATCACCCAGTGTCATCATTATAAGGACCCAGGGGAGAAGATTCTCTCAGATTTCAAAAATAAGAACACCTATCCTGAGCCACCTTTCCCCCTCCTCACTTATCCATGCTCAGAATAATGTACCTGATTCTATCACATTGAAATCCTGCATCTGCTGGCTCTGTCCCCCAAGGCTCTTCTTGTTCTGGGGACCTGAAAATGGGGTGTCAATATATGATCTCTTAGCCCGGTCCAGATCTGCAGGCAACATGTTTGTATACTTTGGATGAGGCTTTCTTTAATTTCTTCTAATGTCCTTTTCCCTGGATGCCACTTTTTAATCCTTTGAGTTTTGGTTTTATCTCTTCTTATTATATTTTATGGATATTGAAATTTATCTTAAATATTTTATGGAGGTGATCGCATGAGTTTTGAGAGCAGTAAAGACTTTGACCTTTCATTGTTGCATGGTTTCCCTAGCCCAGGGCCCCTGTATTCTTTAAACTGCCCACATTTGCATTCAGACCACAATGAAGATTTGCTCCCTTTCCCCTGGACAGCCTTTTTTCTGGACTGATCAAATGATGTTTTACCACCTTCCCAGGGGAGGACATGAAACATGGTTCCAGTTGCTTTTATTTCTGCACATCACTTGTGCTATGCTCTTTAAGCACATAAATTTTGATATAAAATTTCAGCCTTCTTGGAAGTATTAGATTCTGTGAGTGTAAATGTCTTTGATTTCGATGACTCATATCGTCACTCAGTTTCTTGGGTGATTTAGTAAAAGATCTGAACTCGTCTCTAAAACGAACACATTCATTTAATACAAAAAAATGAAATGTTTACATAATTATTTTGATAGGAGTTGACAGTAAAGTAGAAATTCTGAGGAGTGCTAGTGCTAAATATTGTCAGTAAACTCATTTCTCCTTTGTCTGAAAATATTTCTCACTTAAATGGCATAGCAGAGATTCAATATATCCTGTGAGTAGCTTTAGTATTCATACTTTTTGAATAGCTGAGATGAATCTAGGAAAATCCTTTTTTATTAGGTTATCATTCATTCACTCACCCATTTATTCCTGCAGTCAATAACTCCTCTGTACCCTGAGCTAGTCTAGGATTGGAGATACAGTGATGAAAATTCAAAATCTCTACCCATGTGGAACTTTCTCTCGGTCAGGGAAATACACATGAACGAATCAATAAATGACTTTATGAAACCATTTCATATGGCTGTGGATGCTGGGAAGAAAAGGAGTGGAAATGGATAGCAATGACTTCAGGTAGACGGGTCAGGGGAGGCCAGTGATCTTTGATAAGAGGCCCAAATAAGAGAGGGAACCAGCCATGCAAAGATATGAGAAGGTATCCTCCAAGCAAAGGGAACAACTCATGCAAAGTTTATATAACAGGGTCTAGAGAAAACCCCAGTGTGGTTGGAGCATTAAGATGTCAGGAGAGGTAAGAGGACAGTATGGAAAATAGCAGCAGTCACTAGGTCACTGTCCATGTGTCTATGTGGGGACCTTAAGAAAGTCAAGGAACAACTTTTGGGAATCTTCCTAAAGTACACAAAACGGTAATCCAAAAAGATACATGCACCCGTTTGTTTATTGCAGCTGTATTTACAATAGCTAAGGTATGGAAACAACCCAGATGCCCAACAATAGATGATTGTATCAGGAAGATGTGGTACATATACACAATGGAATACTATTCAGCATTCAAAAAAGATAAACACACGCAATTTGCAGCAACATGGATGGAACTAGAAGGGATCATGCTCAGCGAAATAAGCCAGAAAGAAGAGAAAAATATCGAATGGTTTTATTTACAAAAGGAATATAGGGGAACCAAACAAGAGAGAGACACCCAGAGAGGGAGGGGGAGGATAAGGGCTCAAAATGGGGTGGAAAAGAACAAAAGGGACTATGATGATGGGTCACAGGTGAATCCTGTGGGTTACCCAAGGGGAATACACAATGTAAAAGATATAAATAACAATAAAAATATTAACTAAAAAAAAAGTCAGGTAACAGATGGTAGCCTCAGTTTCTTTTTTTCTAAAAAGAGAAGGGTGAAAGCTGCTTCATAGCCTTGTTTATGAAGACTTCATGGTTATTCGGTTAATTAATGTTACGTGCTTAGAAGATTGTCTGGCACTTAGTAGGAACTACATGTACTATCTGTTATTATTATGTATATTTCCATAGTACATTTTCTTCCTATTATCCTAATGGCCTTTTAAAGTTAGGTGTTGGAAATCTTATAAAATCTTGATAGTTTACAGATGTGGTTTTAGCTCAGTGAGGTCAAATGCCCTATTCGATGTTCCCACAACTAGTTAGTAAATGTTTAGTCTAGAATCTTGATCTCTTGACTCTCAAGCCAAGAACTTTCTACTATTAGATCTTGTTGGCTTTTAGTAAACCTAATGGCTTAGAATTATTTTCTTTTGTATTTGCTTCATAGGGTTATATTTAGAATACTATTATTGAACCTGAATATTTTTGTAGAGACAGATGTTTACTATCTTGGTTATGAATTTATAAGGTAATGATTTAACCATGATTGAAAGGTATTTGGGAGTAATTAGAATTTAAAATTATTCTATTTTACCTAATAGGTTAGCCACAGATTTAAATATCCCATCAATAGCTTTAGAACTTGCATTTTTTTTAACTCAATGGATATTGGAATTTTATTTTATTTATTTTATTTTTTTAATATAATAGATATTTATTTTTGTTATTCATATCTTTTACATTATTATGTATTCCCCATAAGTTACCCACCACCTGTTCGCCCGTGGAGCCATCACCGTAGTCCTCCGTGCTCCTCTCCTCCCCCCTCTTGAGCCCTCCCCCTTCCCTCCTTCCCTGCTGAATGTTGCTTTCTTATTTGGCTCCCCTATATTCCTGTTATAAGTGAAACCGTTCGATATTTTTCTCTTTCTTTCTGGCTTATTTCACTGATCATGATCCCCTCTAGGTCCATCCATGTTGCTGCGAATTGCATGTGTTTGTCTTTTTTGAATGCTGAGTAGTATTCCATTGTGTATATGTACCACATCTTCTTGATCCAGTCATCTATTTTTGGGCATTTGGGTTGTTTCCATACCTTAGCTATTGTAAACAGTGCTGCAATAAACATGCGGGTGCATGTATCCTTTCGGATTA
>PVIJ01023693.1:0-13747 GCA_004024925.1 Scalopus aquaticus | reverse complement strand
AGCTTTCAACTGATTGGCTTCTTGAGTTGTCTAAAGAATGATTTTTATCTTGGAACATTTAGAATTAATTGGAAGTTGGTCCTGGATTAGTGCCTAAAATAAAATTCAACCTATTCTGAGAAAACAATATATTTGAGTAGGGACTAATTACCTCTTTTTTATTTCAAGTGACAAAAGCCAATATTTCACATTTAGCCACGATGAAGACTCCATTTCAGTAAACTAATTAAACTAATCCTATCTCAACTCATTATTCTCAGTTCCACTAAATATTTTAACACTCTAGATTTATTTCATTACATAAATTATATCATACTTAAAGCTAGTCACCATCCTCCAGAGTTTATTTTGGACTTTTATAATGTGACTTTAAGCTTTATCTACACTGGGTATTTTTCATATCTTTTCTAGCTCATCATTCACCTTAATTATGACTAATTATTAAAAATGATATATTACTTTAATTAAATGAAAGTGCTTGGCTTCTTGTTAGCACTTATTAAACACTGACAACGTTACAAAGATAATGCAGCTCGGGAAACGGTGTAATTCACCAAATTGATGCCATTTTCTGGCTGTGAGCTGACGAGGATCCACATTTCGAGAGCCTGAAGAATGTAAAAGATGGCGAGAAAAGTGTTTTTCATAGTTAAAAGGCATTAGCATCTCTGTCCATCCTGGATTCATTTTCTGACGGGGGATGGCCACATAATTAAAACGGTAATACACACCCCACTGTTTGTACTTATGTTCCAAAGCCAGCATACATTAAATAGAAATTTAGCCCAAGTGCTTCCTGGAGAAGCCAAGAGGAATGACGCCTAAGTACCACTTGAGAGTAAATTGCTCCCTACTTATAGACGTGTAATGCAATTAAATCGAGAAGCTGTAAGCTGCCTAAATCAAGTAAGTTTAGTTTAGATATTTGTCTTTAGACATCTCTCCGTAAAGGGCTTCTCACCGAGGAGAAAAGAACGGACATCTAGCCAATGAGCTGTTCATTAGAGCTGACATATGGTAAGCAGGGCCAGAAAATGCTGAAGGAATAGAGCATTTCCCTTGGCATCTAAAAAAAAAAAAAAAAATGCAACATGCAAGTCAGTCTCAAGATAACCACCAGTTAGATGACTACCCTCATTCTCCGGTTCTAGCAGGTGTTCTTGGTCTCCATTCTTAGATTGTGCTAAGTTCAAGAACTAAAACTTGTTATTAAAAATACCCCACGACACCATCATGACTTAACAAACTAGTATACCTTCTTGGCCTACTGCAGAATCCTGTCCCTGGGGGAGAAAAAGTGCTGATGGTGAATAAGTAAGTGGCAGCATTTCAAGCATTTGGGGTCATAGACCCTGGACATTGAAATCATCTCTGGAATGATCTGAGATTTATGCTCGCCAAGGCCAAGGTGCCAACGTATCTTTCGTATTTTGAATTTCCAATGAGCATCATAAATACTTCTCCTGACACATTGGTCTCTCTCCTCTCTGCTTCCTCTTCCCCATGCTAAAGCCATGTTGGATGTGAGGGCTGAGGATATGACAACTGCATGACAGAGAAGCAAAGCACAATTTCCTTTTCTTGGTTCCCTTTCTTTAAGAACAACCAATAAGGGGCCTCCCTGGTGGCCTAGGGGTTAAGTCTCAGTGCTGTCACTACTGTGGCCTGAGTTCGATCCCCGGCCAGGGAACTGACCCACATGACGCAACAGACCTCTCCTGTCTCCCTGCTGCTCCCCTCAGCAGTGTATTTCAGTAGATCCACCTGTTCTGCTCCCCGCTCCATCTCTGTTGAATCTTCTCACCCTCCCCACCTTTGGCCTACATCCCAGTTCTTCTATACACACACACACACTCACTAAACAACCAGTAAGTCATTCTCATTGCCTTCTCTCAAGACTGAATAAGCAGCAGCATCATTGGCCTTATGAGAAGGAAGAGATTTTTAAGGCTGAAGAGCAGGCACCCCCATTGTGTGGACCTTGCAGAGATGAGCCCCGCTGTCCCTTGACCTGGAACACACAGGCTGGACGGGAACTCCATGGGTACCGGAGATGTCTTTGGAATCATCTTCACATGTAGGTTTTGGCTTTTTCTGGGGGAATCCAGTGCTTTGACACTTGACAGATTCTGATGCCAATGGAAATGAGCGGACATGTGTGTGATAGTGTTTTTAGACTAACATTGTATTGACCTCATTATTGCTGGGATGCGTCATTCAAAAGTGTAGAGGAAAGTATGCTAACTGAGAGCTTTGGAATCTAACATTTTGTGTTGAAATTCTAAGTCCGCTTGTTAGCATCTGCCTGGGATGTACCGCCTCCCCAAACTTAATGTCCCTCAACTGTAAAAGAAAGATAATAATAGCCCCCACCTTGTGTGGTTCGAGGGAGTATAAGAAGGGACAATCCATACATATAATTTAGTTCAGTGCCTGATAGAGCAAGTACTTCATGCAACAGCTCCCATCTCTGTTGTCAGTTCTTTGCACACCCTGGCTGATCTGAACCAGTGGTGATACTTAATGGGTACATGACAGCATAATTCATTGATATATTAAAAGTTGATTTAATATTTAATGAAAAGCTGGTTAGGGTGTACCTGTTCCCCCTAAAGGCTGGTTCTGGATCTTCCTCCTGGACTCCCAGGGTTAGGACATCTTTGCTTCATCTTGTGAACAAGATTCACAATCCTGTGAACTTTGGAAGATCCCTGAATAATGGCTTGTATTAGCCAAATCCAGGGGTGATGCAAACCAGCACCTCACATAGAAAATGGGCAGGACTGACATTGAAGTATGTTCAAACTCCAGAGGGAAATTCAGAGGATGACCCGCCAGAGTTTCCACCATGCAGAGGAGCAATTTTGCTGAGTTCACGGTACTTAAAATCCAACTACAATCAGACTCCTAGTAATAGTGGTGGTCACCACTTCTTGAGTATCTAAGATGTTCCTGATACTGGGGTGAAGGCTTTATAGGCATCCAACCTTTGTCCCCCTTCTTCGATACATGCTCACACCACCATTTTCGGTATAAGAAAACTGGGGCTCAGAAGAATTAAGTAATTCTCTCATATTCAGAGAAATAACAAAATCCCAGGACCAAGACTTGAATGGTGTCAGCCTGACACCCCAACTCCTCCTCAGCAGGATGAGATGTTGGGACCCAGAGTCCAAAGACTTGGAGTCAAACTTCAGCTGCGGGGACCCACTCACGTCTCCTAATCCCTCAGTCTTGTTCTCTCTGCAAACTGGGAATAATAATAGCTGCTTCACAGGTTGCAATGAGGAAGTACATGGAAACATCTCTGGCCTCCAAGATGATGGAGCACAAGGCGCCATGTTGCGCATAATCACCCAACAAGCCATCATTTTTGGATCATGTTCAGGACTGTGAATTTACAAGTTTGGCAACTTTTGATGAAAAGAATCAATATGCTGTCTCCTTAAAGAGGAATTAGTGGTTAAAAGAACTGACAATCCACTTAGAGATTTGTGTTTCTCAATGGCACGCGATGAGACCATTTTCTTTCTATTTGGAAGAATACGCATGTGCTTAAGCTGGGCAGATTGTTGGTGATGATTTGTGCGCCCTGGGGACAGGGAGCATCAGGAATGTAAGAAAACTGCAGATCTGGGATCACGGTACGGGGAGAAGGTTGTTTTTATGTCGGGCTTTTGTTGTGTGACTTGGCGCAGGGCCCGCCCCAGAGCATCTTGGGTCTTGCCAACCTGTTTCATTGCAGGCTCCTTGGCTATTCTAAATACAACTGTCTCTTCTGCTCTAGTCTTGCCAGTTACCCCCTGGACCTTTTGAACAGTGAGGTTCATCTCTTCAGCATGCGGACGCCTGCCCCTGCCCCTAGCTCCACCAGACTGTGGTTCTGGTCTCATGAGTTGCTTAGTCCAGTCCCCTTGTGGGAGAGCACTGGCGATGTCTCTACAGGAGCCCGTCTGCTCACATAGCTTGGCTTTTAAAAGAGGGCTCCTCGTGGAGCTGGAGGAAAGGATTTGGGGTCCCAGAGCTGCAGGGGCACCAGGTGTGGGGCCTGGCACCGCCTGGTACCTCAGAGTCTCCCTGCAGGAGCTTTGCAGGGTCTGCTCACCACTTGACTCCTCCTGTCCCCCTCACTGCCCAGGACACACTCGTGGTTGCCCTGGAGCGCAGCGTCTTCCTGCCCCGCGAGTGCACTCCCCCAGCCTTGCGACCGGGCCCAGCCCCTCTGCTGTAGTACGGATCTTCGTTCGTCGCTTGTAATGCTTCAGATTTATTTCTTTGGATATGATTCATGACTGTCTTCCCGGCTACTGCAGATGCTGCGGGGATGAGGCCCGTAATGGTTCTCCCCTCTGCACGACATATTCTGTGTGCTTTCGACAATGACTGAATGGGTTAGCGACTGGACGGATGAGCGAATGAATGAATGAATGAATGAATGAATGAGCTATAAGCCAGTCCATCAAGACACCTATTCTCCTGTTGTTTCAGGTAGGTTAAGAGCCATGATGTAAACGACAAGGGTATGACTTGTATTAGCTTACTCGCTGCAGCCCCCCACCCCAGCTTAAAGCTCTTCACCCACCCTGAGCCCCTTAGACCTTAGAACACCAGGTGTTTCTGATGGACATTTGTGGTCAGTGATGGGTGCATTTATGGCATTGGCCCCCAGAGGTGGTGCCCTCTAGTGTAGGGGTTAGTAGGCTGGTCCATGTCGGTGTGTGATTACACTCTAGGACATTCTCACAACAACAAAGTCATCTAGGGAGGCATTTCTCAGAAGGTGTCCCCGCCATTAGGTGAGACCTCACCGGGGCTGTGACTCCCCACCTCCCTACTCTCCCCACCCCGACAACCCCATTTTATACCTTGCTTATTTTATTTTCTCCCTGGATACTTCAGCCAGGCTGGATTTATCCCTGGGTGTTTTGGTTGTTTTTTTTTTTTTTTTTTTGCTGTAAAGTTTTTAAACTTTTTTTATTATTATTTATACCTTTTGCTTTATTGTGTATTCCCCGTAGGTTTCCCACCACTGACTCACCCGTGACCCATCACCACAGTCCCTTGTGCTCTTTTCTCCCCTGTTTTGAGCCCTTATCCTCCCCTTGCCTCGCTGAATGTCTCTCTCTTGTTTGGTTCCCTTATATTCCTGTTGTAAGCGAAACCACTTGCTATTTTTCTCTTTCTTTCTGGCTCATTTCGCTGAGCATGAGCCCTTCTAGCTCCATCCATGTTGCTGCGAATGGCGTATGTTTATCTTTTTTGAAGGCTGAGTAGTGTTCCATTGTGTGTATGCGCCACGTCTTCCATCCCTGGGTTTTGAAACTGGCCTGCCTTCTTCCTGGCAGACTTCTGGGCGGGCAGCCCCTACGTCGAAAATGTCGTCTGCTGCCTTTTCGTATCCACTTCTCATCAACATTCATTCAGCCTCTGTTGTTTTCTCCGAAGCCTTTCTTGAGTCCTGTAGGCTAGACCAGGCCCAGCTGTAGTGGGTCCTTGGGCTTCCCTTCCAAGCTCTCCCTGGGGAGATGCTGCTCGCTTTGGTGCAGTGCCGATTTCCTTCACTCAGGAGTGAGCTAACTGAGAGCAAGCATCAGGTCAGCCTGGTCACCCCTGGGTGTCCACTGGGCTTCCCCACAAGTGGCCGTCAGGTAAACTGTAAAGTGCAGACACCGCCCCCGTGCTGCTCAATGCCACTGACTTTGATGGGACATATTTAGGGTCAAGGAAGAAAGGGGCCCTGCGTGTCCCTGTCCGTCTACGCCCTGTGAATGTAGGAAGCCCCCTCCTCTGTCCAGGCTGGGACTGGGGTCTCTTCTTCGTAAAGCACCGTAGGTTAAGCTGAGCAGGCTATAAACCTACTAGAATGAATCCAAGGAATATTGACTATCTCAAGAAACCAACTGGCCTTTGTCAGTCGTGGGAGAATACAGAGGTCTGAGCCACATCCGGGAACCTCTCCTCTCATTGCTTAGCCCAGGGGTGTTTTAGCTTTTCATTAGCTGTAGCTTCTTGAATATAGTCAGTGGCTCTTGGAACGTCAGATCTGACAGAACACTCTGGGGTGGGCTGGGGGAGGGGCTAGAGCCAGCCCGGACCCTGTGTCCATCACTCAGCCTTAATACCGTGGCTGTCCTATGGCCATCGGGTGTATAAACAGGAGCTGGGGCAAGAAAATGGGGTGTTCGAAGAGTGAGGCCAGCATGGCTTCCACCGGACACTGACTGGGGCGGCTTCCCAGCCATCGCCACTGCATCCAACACCCAACTCATACTCAAGGGGCCACGATTCAAGGTGGATTTGTAGGTACAATTTCTCTGTCCCCATCTGTCTTAGGTTGGATTCACTAGGAATAATGCCTGAGATGGGGATTTGTGTGCAAATGATCCATTAAAGGCATGTTCTCAGGGGAACCTGGGGGAATGAATGGCAAGCAGGGGTGCCTGAACCTGTGAGGGGCACTGGGCTCTCCACGGCACCCAGAGTCTTCTCCTGCCCCCTTACATCAATCCGCCCTTGGCCACAGACCCCCAGGAAGCGATGTCACCCCTCCTAGCTCTGGCCTTCCCTATCCAGGCATCTTGGACTAAGTTGGCTCCTGTCAGTCAAGATCAACCCGCTAGAGAAAAATTCAGGTTGGGAGCAGTGAACAGTTGAGCCCACACACCAGGGGAGATGTTGCCCCAAACTGGGGAGAGTTCATGGGACTCCAGCTACAAATAAGCATGGGATAAGAAAGACCGAGCTAGGGGAGGAATTGATAAATAATATCTATGCATCTGTTTTCATTTTCTGATTATTCCAATTCTGTACAATCCCTTCCGTCTCTGGGCCTCCTGCCTGAGCTCCTGTTCTACACCCTGATGGCCATTAGGGACTTCTACGTTTAAGGGAGATTTTCCATTAAAGAGGCTGATATGGGGCCTCCCCGGTGGTGCAGGGGGTTAAGTCTCAGCACTAAGAAGCTATTGGCAGCCACTGCAGCACAAGTTCGATCCCCAGCCAGGGAGCTGACCCACACGGCACAGCAGACCTCTCCTGTCTCCCTGCTTCTCCCCTCAGCAGTGGATTTCAGTAGATCCAGCTGTTTTGCCCCCCACTCTGTCTCTGGTGAATCCACTCATCCCCCACACCTCTGGCCTACACCCCAGCTTGTGTGCATAAATAAATAAATCTTAAAAAAAAAGGGGCTGACACAGGGGTGAACCCTTAGATGCATGGGGGGAGGGGATCAGCTGCCTCGCCCGCCCCCTTGCACTTCCACAAATCCGTCTCCTACTGGATCCAGGGCTGTGGTCTCCCTGCTCTCCTCCACACGGGGGTCCCTCCAGACGCTGGACTGCTGACTGCCCCTTTTTCAGTTAACTTACTGGACATCTCAGAGCCAACACCAGGTCATCTCATGCCAAGGTGGACACATGAGCGATGGCAAATTGCATGTCCCCTGTGATCTCAGCAAGCCACGTCGTCTTCCCCTCCTCCTGCTGTAAATGAAGCAGGCCGCCACAGACTCCCACGTGATGCACCCCCGCCCCAGTCGCTGGTCTCTGCTCCATCTCGGCAGCCTCCATGTCTGCGCACACATAAATAAGGCTGTGTGCACGCGTGTGAGAATATATAGCCATCACGGTGCTGTGTGGGCTTGTGGACGTGCCGGGCAAGTGTAATAGGCTGTGGTTGTGTGTTTGTAGGTATATAATAAGTTTGCCGCAGACTAGGGGGAAAAATGGAGCCACGCGTTGATCCAAACCAATTTTTTGTTCCCTTGAGTTAGTGCCCAATCTGTAGCTAAGAACTGCTGACCGCGGCATATTTCTGAGGGTGGATTTTTTTTTTTTCCCTGACAGCTAAGACCTAACTCCTGCCTGATCTATGTAGCTACATTGTTCAAATTACAAAGCTTAGGTGACAGTACTGCTCTATTTTCTGGGAGCCCACAACACACCTGTCATCAGATAGAAGCGAGAATGCAGAAATCATCACTTTACTTAGAAACTCAGCCGATGATTGAAATTATTTCTTACTACTAATTCCCCTTTTAGTGGAGATAAGCCGCTTTGTTCAGCTGTAAATGAAACATTAGGGTATTAACTGTGGAGCCACAAGTATTGGGGAAGCTAAGATTTTATCTGCAGTAGGAACATTTTGGGCAATAAATTGTTTTGTTGGACAGAATACTAAATCTCTTGAGTTACAAAGAAGCAGAGCTCATTAAGGGGGATGTTTAAAGCAGGGGAAAAAACGGCGAGACAAAAGCTTATTACCTTTGTAGTGGGGGCTGGGGGGGTGTTTGCAGGTTCTCATGTATATGTAGCATGAAGAATTATGCAGCACAGTTATTAAAGAGATGTGTCTGTAGACTTGCAAATGCACTATGAATATGTCCAAGGGACAAATACATTTCTGAAATATCAATAGCAATCTGTAATAAGTTATGAATCTTGAAGTACATATTTATCCTCAAAGACTGGGTTTTTCTTTCCTGTGGGTGAAATTTCCCCATCTCTGCCACATCCTTCAGATTAATCGTCTGGCATGGTTACATAAATGTTTGTCCTAGAGAAGAGTAAGTGCCGGGGTTTATCCAAAATATAGTTGCAAAATACACACCTAAATTAAGATAATTATGCGCTGGGCTCCTCCATCATGGGGCCGGGGGAAGGGACTGTCCCCTTGAGGAATAGGAGGCTTTTCCAGGAACGCCTGAGCTGTGAATGGTGGGTCATGGGCTCTGAGGGTTGCCCTGGCTGTGAGCATCGGGAGGACACCAGGGCTGTTCCTTTGCCAGGAGTGAGGGCAGATAAAACAGCAGTGTCTCTCCCTGCAGCTGGTGGCCAGCGGCTGGGTCCCCAGGGGTGAGGCTGCGTCCGTCCAACCTGTTGCTCATACTGGCCTTGGAAGGGACCTGGCCCCAAAACAGGCAGCTGGGAAATTCAGAAGGAGAACGGTACAGACAGGCGCAGCCGCCGGGCAGGCAGATGGGATTTCTTGGAGAGCAGCGTCGGCGGGAGCGGGCGTGGTTTCCTCCGTTTCCCCCTGAGGGGTTCTGGGAGTGCTTTGTGGACTCTCGCCCTGACCGCTCTCGCTGCCCTGTACCCTGTGCCTTCTGGCTCACGAGCTGATGCCTAGGACCCTTCAGATGAATCCGGGAGCAGCTCGTGTGCTGAGCTCCCCATCGGGATCCTGCGTTGTTCCAGCTCCGGCATCCATCCCTGTCCTTGGTTCTGCCCATAGAAACACGGCCCCCTTCCCAGAGCAGCTGAGGACACGGGTGGGGGCTACCTAAAGAGCAGGGAACACACAACCCACAGCTCGCTGAGGAAACACGAGGTCTGGCGGAGTCAGGTGTTCCTGCCCTAGAGTTAGACTCCTCGGGGAAGAAAATTCTGAGATGCCCCTTTCTAACCATCATTCTTGAACTAACGTGGAACTCAAGCACTTGTGACCCAAGCCTAGGGCTTCTGTGGCAAATTAAACACACCAGGTGGCTTGGAACAACAGAAATCCTGGGCGCTGAAGTCTGAAATCAAGGTGTGAGGGGGCTGGCTCCCTGGAGACTCAGCTGGCACCCCCCGGCCCGCGCCAGCCTGGGGACTTGGCTGGCCCCGGAGTTCCTGGACTTGTAGGTGGGGCCCTTTTGTTTCTGCCTCCATCTCTCCAGGCCCCCTCTCCTGTGCTTCTCCTCGTCTGTCTCTTCTGAGGATTTGTCTTTGGATTTAGGGCTCACCCTAAGGGGGATGATCTCATCTCAAAATCCTTAACTTAATTAGATCTTCAAAGACCCCTTTTCCAAATAGCATCCCATTCACAGGGGCTGCGGCTTGAGAGTGAACAGACCTGGCAGGGCCAGAATTCAAATCACTGCCTTTTGGGAAAGTGCCCTTTGTTGGAGAAACAGTTCAATTTAGCTTTCACATAATAAAATGGCATCATAAGAAGAATAAACATCTTCTGGGCAAGTGCTGTGTGCCAGGCATTGTGCTAGTTGATTATATATGTTTAGTCATCTCTCCAATCCTGTGCGCTGGGTAGAATGCTTCTTTTAGGGGAGAATTGAGTCAGGGGACAGCCCTGTTTTCTAGTCACCCCACCTAGAATGTGCTCAGTTGCTATCCTTAAAAAAAAAAAAGATTTATTTATTTATGCATACAAGAGCTGGGGTGTAGGGCAGAGGTGCATGGGTGAGAGGATTCCCCAGAGACAGAGTGGGGAGCAGAACAGGTGGATCGACTGAAGTACACTGCTGAGGGGAGCAGCGGGGAGACAGGAGAGGTCTGCTGTGCCCTGTGGGAAGCTCCCTGGCCAGGGATCAAACTCCTGCTGCAGTGGCTGCGGACAGCTTCATAGTGCTGAGACTTAACCCCTGCACCCCCAGGGAGGCCCTCGGTTGCTATCCTAATCCAGATGGTGCTAATCCTAAAGTCCACATGAACTGTGCCGAAGTTCCCCCAGCTGAAGAATCTCCTGGGGATAGTTAAAATTGTACCTTCCCCCAAGCTCCATCTCCAGAGATTCTGATTCCCTAGTTATGGGGGCAGGGTAATGAGCTACATTTAAAATAACTGCATTATGTAATCCTGCCCCCTCTCTCCTCACTGAACCCATCTCCCAGGCAATGCAAGCTCAGCACAAGGCCTCGGAGGCACACTCAGCTTATCCCTGAAGACAGAAATCCTCAAAAGTGAAATACCACTTCCAAGAGTCTTCGCTGTGTGCTTTCTTTATTGTTATTGTTACCTAAAGTGCCTTGGTCTGCAGCTCTTTCTCCTTTCCTGTTTGCTCGAGCCCACAGTCTATGATTGGATATAGGAGACCACTGCGCTGCTCCCAGCCCCTTCCTAAATGCAAGTGCAGTTACTCTTCAAACATTTGGAATCTTCAGCTTGGAGATGCCCAAGGAGCTGGGGGCAGAAGTTCCTCGGCAAAGCCTAGCAGAGGAGGAGCCAGGGTTCTGCACTAATCCACTCAATTAAAAATTGATTTCAGTTCCCAGCAGTGTGGGGGATGTGGTGGGACGCTGGCGTCCAGGCTGCCGGGGGCACGGGCCTGCTAAGTGATATTTAAGGGCTCTTCTGTCACAGCAGAGAGCAATGTGGTTGATGCTCTTTCCTGCTGAAGAAGCAAAACTGAAGTGTCACATACCACGATTGCATTTTATTTCTGATATGTTGTCCTGCCAGCCTTGGTGCCTTGCATGAATCTCAGGAATGAAAAGGGACAAAAGTATGAAATCTGGCCAGATGCGGCTGATTGGAGGGGGTTTATCTGAAATAGAGCCCCGAGACAGCCCAGGAGAACCTGCCAGAATAGAGGGACTGAGGAATGGGGTAATAGAAAATCAAGAAGAGTTTTTAGCTGCCTGGTAAAGTTATTTTTAAATATTTTATCTTCAGTGACTTTATTTTTAACCGTACTGGAGTTGGCATGAGTCCATTCTCCAGCGAAAAGCTCAAACGAGACATAAATATGCAGGAGTGCAGAGTAGAAGGTGACGCTTTCCCCCTTACCAGGGCCCCCCAGTATCCTCGCTCTGCTCAGTGAGGTGGCTTCTGTAAGTGGGGAACCGTCATTGTAGGCTTTTCTCAGATAAACCCCCAAAGGCAGCTTAAAGTAATGGCAGCACTTTGGTGACACCATCGAGATAGATCGATGGCTCGGTAGCCAAGGGGAATGAGAGCCAGGAAGCCAGATCAGGCAGCCTGAGAAAATAAAAGCCCAGAAAATTAGTTAGAAAACTGGTTTGAAGCTGGGAGACATAAGTCTGGGCTTTGCTGGGGAGTCTGGGAACTGGGGGATTCCTTGTTTGCCATCTTTGGCCCCAGCTTCCACTTCTGTCAGGTGAGGAAAGCCGTGTCTGGGATAAGAGTGAGCCTTCAATGATAAGATGGGTTTGCAAATGCCACAGATTCCCCAGATTTATTTTTTTAAAGATTTATTCATTTATGCATACAAGAGCTGGGGTGTAGGCCAGAGGTGTGGGGTGGTGAGAGGGTTCCCCAGAGAGAGAGTGGGGAGCAGAACAGGTGGATCTACTGAAGTACGCTGCTGAGGGGAGCAGCGGGGAGACAGGAGAGGTCTGCTGTGCCATGTGGGAATCTCCCTGGCTGGGGATCGAACTCGTGCTGCAGTAGCTGCAGATAGCTTCACAGTGCAGAGACTTAACCCATTGAGCCCCCAGGGAGGTCCAGGCTCCCAGATTTATTGGCATCAGGGGAGAGGTGATACATCCAGGGTCTGTCACATGTTATCATCTAGCAGGGCGAAAAGGGGCTGCAGATCTCTGGAAGGGAACTAGGTGGTCCTGTGGAAAGTGGCTCCTTCACACGTCATGGCTCAATGCGTCTGAGTGTGAGGACGGTGAGTGTGAGCGGCTCAGGCATGGATCAGGCGCTTCCCTTTACAGTCCTTTCGTTCATTCATGTAGTTATTATTTTAAAGATGCAGAGTATTAAATTCCACAGTCACACTCGATTCTAAAGGCTTAATTAAAGCATCGAATAGCTTTTGCAAATTGAAATACATGTTATATGTATACACACACGCACACACGCACACACACACACACCCCTCTGATGAGCAACCCTTTGAAAATTGTTTCAGTGTTCAGAGTCTTGTCTGAAGACTAAGCTGGGAGGAAGGACGGACGAACCGGTTCAATTCTGGACATGGGAAAGTGTCCTGCAAGTGGTGGCTCATCATTTCCTTTTGAAGTGAGAACGTGGAAGGATGTTCTGAGCACCACCATCAATCTTTAATGATTTCAGATGAAGGCATTGTCTTTTGATGCCCATGAATACCGTTGTTTTAAATGTGCACTTAAATAAAATTTTAAAACAAACGCCCTCTCGCCTCTTGCCCCGAGATCCCTACCAGGGAGAGCAGCGCCACGGACCCCGGCTGCCCTGAGACCCCCGCTGCCCGTGGAGGGCGTGGTTGGGTGCGGTGCCTGGAGGGCACATGTAATGAGACTTGCTCTCGCTGGCTGCCGGGTCCTGGCGCACCATTTGAATACGACTGGCTTCCAATGCTAAGCACAGGAGGCTCGCCTCTTAATTATAGTGCTTCAGATGAGCTAATTTGACAGCCACTGGCACACAGTCTGCTAAATATTTCATAAATGTGACTTTGAGGAGAAGGGAGCCCTCCCCCTGGAGCATCCCGCTGGACAGACCCTGCACCATCAACAGCAAGGACAGACTGACTGCAAAAAAGTCTTTCCTTGATTTGAGGCTATCAAAGAACATACCAGGCCAGAGAGGGAGGTGGGGTGGTGGCAGGCAGCGTTGCCAGTGGTTTAAACATCTGACCGTGAAGAAATGGCCAGCCTGGAGCCATTCCTGGTGCCATTTTGCTATGAAACGGGGCTTGACTTTCTATGGATCCTCCCACCACTTCTCACCCCTCCTTCCCACTGATGGGGTAGACCCAACGTCCCGAAGAGACCTTCTCAGTCAATGGCTGAGATGCTCCCCTGGAGACACACCTAATTCTTATTGTCTTCTGAAAGATGCCCCTTGGAGGCCCCCCGGCAGCATCCTAAGGGTTAAGTCTCAGCGCTATCACCACTGTAGCAAAAGTTCGATCCCCAGCCAGGGAGCTGACCCACAGGGCGCAGCAGACCTCTGCTGTCTCCCTGCTGCTCCCTCAGCAGTGTATTTCAGTCGATCCGCCTGTTCTGCTCCCCACTTTGTTTCTGGGGGATCCTCTCACCCCTGACCTCTGGCTTACACCCCAGTTCTTGCATGAAGAA
>PVIJ01023692.1:0-13750 GCA_004024925.1 Scalopus aquaticus | reverse complement strand
GGGATCTGGTGGTTCTTTCTTCTCCTTGATCAGTCTTTTTAGCTTCTTTCCAAGTTCTACTCACCCGTGAGGGTGTTAGATTTATGTAGCGTTTCTGGATCTTCTCTGGGTTTGGCTGATGTCTCTTTATAGGCGGCTTGTCTTTTGGGAGAGTTGATACTAGCGTCCCTTCACCGCCATGTTGATGACGTCACTCCCCAATTAATGAAACTTTTAAACCCCATAAAACACACCTGTCCAAAGATAAGGAGAGAAAATCTAGATGTTTGTAAAGGAAAATCACCATGGATTCATCCTATAAATAAATGTCTTCCTCCCCTCTTTCCCTCCTCTCTCCTCCCTTCCCTTCCCTTTCTTTCCCTTCCCTTCCCTTCCCTTCCCTTCTGGAAATATTCATGGAATGTCAACTACATTCTAAGCACTATGCAAAGCATTGAGGATAAAATGTTGAAATAGGTCAACATGGCACCTGTCTCATGTTTCTCACATGAGAGAGAAGGAGATAGAACAAAACCTATGGGATTTAGGAATCTTTTTATTTTTCACTTGAACCACTCATTTGATTTTAGCCTACTCTATTAAACAACTTGTTCACAGTTTAAAATGTGTTATGGAGAACATAGGAATAGAGTCCCCAATCTATCACAGAGTGTTATTGTTGGGTTGAATGCACATACAATGATTTGAAATATAAGTTAACATAATGATTTGTATGCGGAACCTAGTTTATCAAGATTTGCTTATCACTGGTAAGTAATGTAACAGTGGAGCCAACATGGAGTGAAGTGTAAGGCTAAGATGGCCAACAAAGCATGACTGGGATTTAGAATCATTATACCTTAAAGGATGAAAACAGGATGATGGGAGAAACCAATGTGCCCAACACAGAGGTGCCTGACTTACATAACTCAAGTTTGCGAAATATTTCATTAAAACAGTTTCCCCTTCCTCTGCCCCCCTCCCCTCATTTTGGTTGTTCTACATGACAATGCTCTTATGGAGACAATGGGTGCTGTGCTACTGCCTTCTTTTGTTTGCTTGTTTGTTTTCAGGCCCTGAGAAGCTTGTCTGGAAAGAGGGAAGCTTGCCCCTGGCCTCCGTGTTGTGTGGAGGATGAGCTCCACTGGCTTGGATGCAAGAGCATATTCTGAGTTGAACTTATATCAGTGGCCCTCACATGGCTAATTCAATTTGTACTGAATCCACAGCCCAGTGGTGTCTAATGATCTCCAGTGATGAAGAGGGAACTGTCTTCTCCGAGTGGCTTGAGGCCAGCTGCCTGGCAGGGGACCTTTCTGGTTCCAGACACTGGGATGATTCCCTGCTTTTAACTCCCAGCCATTGACAAGCTCTTTCAGAGCACCTGCTTCTCTGGGTCTTGTTCAGAGGAATTAGGAAGGCATTTCCCATCACAGTGGAGCAGCAAGAGGAGAATATTGTCTCTTCCTGTGTCTAGAGTAGGAGTCTTTTTGCATTTTGCAGCAGAAGACAGTTGTGCCTGGATGTGCTGCTGCTTCATGCTGAAATTTGAAGGAGAATCCAGGGTTCTCAGAGGCTCACAGAGCAGAATGACATGAGTGCCTGTTCTATTTCTTTCATTCTCTAAATGGTGGACATTTTCTTGCCCTTTTGTATGTTTCCGTTCCTTAGCCATCTCTTTCCCCTATTCGAACACAGGTCAGTGAGAGAGAGACCTCTTCATCCTTACACACTGCTGAATCACCATGCTTAGAATAGCATACATATAATAAATGTTTATTGAATACATAAGTAGTAAAGACAAAGGGTCAAATAATCAATTTCTGTTCAAATATGAGATGAGAAAATCTCAGAAATAGATATATGACATGGTGCCAAAATCTGAATATAAAATTGTGAGGTGTAGTCTGAAAGAGAAACAACCATGTTCATAGCAGTAGTATCCACATAGCTAAAAGGTGGAAGCAACTCAAGTTTTCACAGGCAGGTGAATGGATAAACAAAATATCTATACAATGGAATATTAACCTATATATCTATATATCTATATCTATACAATGGAATATTAATTCAGTCTTAAAAAGAAATTCTGACACATCCTACAACATGGAAGAAACTTGAAGATGTAATGCTAAGTGAAAAAAAGAGACAGATATATGATTCCAGTTAAATGGAATACTTAGAGTAGTTAAATTCATAGACACGGAAGCCAGAATGTTGGTTATTGGAGTTTAGAGCGAGGGAGTGGGGGAAGTGGGAACCATAGTATGATGAGTACAGAATTTCAATTTGAAAAGATAGAGTTCTGGCAATAGATGATGGTGATGGAACAGGAGCCCTGCAGAGCAAGGGGTGTGATTGACTTTGCTGAGGTCTGATTTGGCAGTCAGATTTGAGGGCCAGCATCAGCATGAGCCATGGGGAGAGAGACCATGATGTGCCTGTAATCTGAGCTCAGCACATGCCTGCAGGCCAGTCCCTGCAGTTCCAACTTGAACTTGACCAGGACCAATCAAATTTTGGGAAATAGGCTGGAAGTATACATGGATCAATCATCTTGAAAGGTGGATACCCTCAAGGGGATATAAGCCAAGATTTCAGAGGGCTTCAGATCAATTCAGCCTTCAGACAGACTCAGACTTTCACAGACATTTGCAGATCCCCCCAGACCTTAGAGACTGACACAGACCTTCAAAACCTCTGTTACCTCCTAGCCCTTTGAGACCTTTGCAGACCTTTGAGATCTTCAAAATCTCTGGTCCTACCTCTGACATCACCTGCTAAATAGCACTATTGGCCTGTGCCCAGTGACTCTGAAAAGTTGTATCTGGTGCTCGATCCCCTGGCACCGGCTCTAAAAGAGATGTCTGTCAATAGCTCATGCCCATCATCTTAAGAATTGTAACACTGGTGCCTGATCATCTGGCAGCACTGTCTGCTGGCCAGTGCTGACTGACATTGCTGACCTGCTGACCTATGTCTGGCCATCTCTAAAAACTGTCCACTTCTTCTGACCCTGAAGCACTGCCTCTTGGTGCTGTTGCCTCCAGCACTGTTTTGTATGGTGTCTGGTATTACACAGCCTGTGCTTTGGATAGCTATCACTGACTGCTGTGGGGCTACCTCAGCAGCAGCACCTGTGATCACCTCCTGCTGCCAGCCTTAGTTGGAACCTAGTCTACAGCTTATTGGTATGCCATCCACTCACTCCGGCTCTCATTGAAGAGACAACATCTTGCATGAGCAGTTTTTGATTTGAACTATTGGGCACCTCAGACATTTTCTGGGGTAGGAGAGTCAGTCTTTTGTGGCCTGAAAAACTCTTTCCTTTTCCCAACTTCCCCTTTGTTAGTAAACCCTTGTTAGTTTGTACCTTAAATCTGAGTTGTGTCTTGCAGTTGTAAGTGCATGGGTGAGGACCCATGAGCTCTGACATTCCCCAGGCTTTGCATGGTTTCAGTGATGGTTGCACAACAACTCGAATGTACTTAATGACATAGAACAGTACACTAAAAATGGTTAAGATGATAGATTTTATGTTATGTGATGTTTAGCACAATAAAAATTGGGAAAACAACTTATAAAACAAAACAAAAATTGAAAGGTGTTTTTTTGTTGTTGTGTTTTGTAGTCTGAGGTGTATGAAGTTTGGGATGTAAAGAATAGCTCTCTCAACATATAAATATCACAGAGCAAAGTGAAACATAATATTGAATTTTAAGGTGAAACTTCAAAGAGATTTTAAGCTATGTCAACACATGTTGGGTTTGATTTCAGATTATTTCAGATTCTGGGGGAGGGTACCAACTTAACTTTCTGTTTTTTAAGTTTGGTTTTTATTGTTATCAAAATTATATATGCTTATAATTCAAGAGTAAAATTGTTCTATAAAACTTGCTATGAAAAACAGGAATACAGTAACTCTCTCTACTGAGACTGAGTTCTCTCAACAGGAAACAGCTTTTAACTTCTTCCTAATTCTTCTAATACATACATTTGCATCTCTAAATACAAGTGAAGGTTGCTATTTGCTTACTTCTGTTTTAACTTCCTACTATTAGCTTCTTATTATAAGAGGTGAGAATTAGGTTAGTTCACACCCTGAAGCTCCATATACGTATAATGCCTATGCTTTTATTCACCCAACAGTTGTATTATAATTTTGTTTGAATAAATAATTAGTGCTCCCACTATTATGAACTGAAAACGATAATGGACTGCTGAGCTATGTAAAATACAATAGTTACTTTTCCTTTCCCTCAAAGTCTTCTTTTCCGGAAGTTACTAATTTTCTTATCTTGCTGCATCTGGCCTGCTCCAGTGTGGATTGGCTAATGGCTCTATTTATCATACAGATTCTGTCTTGGGATTTTCTTTATCATTATCTTTAGTTTTCCTATTTCCTTTTTTTTTTTTTTAATTATTTATGCATACAAGCTAGGTGGGGCAGGTTGGAGGTATGGGGTGGTGAAAGGGTTCACCAGAGACAGAATGGGGAGCAGAACAGGCAGATCGACCGAAATACACTGCTGAGGGGAGCAGCGGGCAAGGCAGGAGAGGTCTGTTGCGCCATGTGGGAATCTTCCCAGCCGGCATTGAACCCGTGCTGCAGCCGCCAACAGCTCCACAGTGCTGCACTTAACTCGTTGTGCCACCATGGAAGCCCTTTCCTATTTCTTTTTTATGGATCTTCAGGGCCTCTTCTTTCTTGGTTCACTCCAGTGGTCAGAGAACTCAGGCCCTCTGCCATGATAAAGTAACAGTACATATTAAATAAGGTGGTTTTAAAGAAAATACACTTAAAACAAGACTATGTATTGACTTGTTGGCAAAAATATAATCAAGGTTTAGCAAGAACCTGATTTTACATGTCTCCTACAAGCAATTGTCAGTACTTGTTAATTCAGTGTTTAGGGAGACTTCATAGAACATAATTACTGTGGATAACAAAAATTGACAGTATTTCTATAAATTTGGGTTTTTTTAGTTTTAATTTTAATTTTATTTTTTGAATTTATATCCTTTATATTATTGTGTATGCCTCGGAGGATTCCCACCACCAATTCACCCATGAACCATCACCATAGTCCCTTGTGCTCTTTTGTCCCCTGTTCCAGCTTCTCTTCCTCCCCCTCCCCTGTATAATGTCTCTTATTTATGGCTGCCTTTTTGTTTTTGTTTTGTTTGCTATTTTCTCCTCCTGAATTCTCATTTGACTGCCCTGTATTCCTCCTATGAATGAAACCATTTGATATTTTTCTTTTTCCTTCTGGCTGGTTTCACTAAGCATGATCCCTCTGGCTCTATGCATGTTGCTGTGAATTGCATTAGTTTATCATTTTTGATTGCTGAGTAGTATTCCATTGTGTACATGTTACACATCTTCTTGATCCAGTCATCAATTTTGGGGCATTTGGGTCGTTTCCATGTCTGAGCTATTGTAAATAGTGCTGCAATAAGCATAGGTGTGCATGTGTCCTTTTGGATTAATGTTTTTGTGTCCTTTGGATAAATTCCTAGGTGTGGATTTGCTGGGTTACATGGAAGCTCCATTTATAGTTGTTTGAGGAACTTCCATACAGCTTTCCAAAGAGGCTGGACCAGTTTGCATTCCCAGCAACAGATTAGGAGAGTTCCGTTTGCTCTATATCCTCGCCAATATTTGCTTTTTTTTTTTTTTAATGTGTGCCATTCTTGCTGGTGTAAGGTGGTATCTCATTTTAGTTTTTGATTGCATTTCCCTGATTACACTGATCAACAAATTTTTACAAAAGTCATGTTACTGAAATAAAATTAGTCATTTCCTACCAATTTGTATGTACTCAACACAAATATGACAGTCAAATTCTACTTTTGGCTCTAGTTTTTTTCTAATTAGCAATAAATTGATGTTTAGATCACCAAATGCATGCAAATAGTAATAGGCCTACAGATAATACCTGTGAAAAAATCAAGTCATAGACTACTTCTTAGATTTCTTCACTTGTCTCTTACACAGCTGTTCAGGAATAGAATAGATGGAAGACAGTTTCCATTGTGCAAAAGCACAGTCTTAAGTCTCAGTTTCAAAGAGTCTAGAAATAGTCTCCATTTTTGTGGGTCATGAGTGATTTCTAAGGCATTCATGAGGCCCTTAATATGAGAACAGAATATGAGAGTACTTTCCTTTCTGAAGAAAGGCTCCCACTGCTGGTAGTGCTTTTGATATAAAGGAATTGTGACATCTTCATCTAGAAGTTTCCATTGTTGGAGTCTTGGTCCTAGCAATTCTGCCTTGTTCTTGGATAAGTCCAAATCACGAACCAGTTCATTTAGTTCTTCCTGTGTTAGTCTGTGTGGGGTTGATGATGAACCACAGTGAAAATCTGGATCACTGCATGCTAATGGAACAGGAGAAGAACAGGTTGGCTCACCCTTGTCCTCATCAGATGATTCAAGAGAATATTCTGCTGGAGGTTCTGGAATAGGAAGTTCCTGTCCATGTGGAATTGGTCTCAATGCAGACAGAATGTTAGGAGGACTATTCTCAACTTCTTTTGCTTCGTTATTCCACCGGAAAGAGGAGGAACCAAGCAGAAGTAACAGTCTTGCCTGTGGTTGCTTGGCTCTCTCCACACCATGGGGACTGCAAATGGCATTGATGGTCTTTTGCCATGAAAGCTGTGTTGGACATGTAGCACAGCATATTTGTGGGGCCCAAGGCTTGTCTTGGTCACCAACCTTGCATCCCAAGTAAAGATGACAAGTCTTCTTTAGTTGAGAAGTGATACTTTTCTTCTCGTTGGCAAATGTCAGTTCCTTACAAATAGAGCAGAAATTGTCCATGCTAGTAACGCACTGTCGAGGCATTACTGTTCTGTATTGTGCCTAAATGGATAAAATAATAACAGTTCTGTAACAGTAGCTTAAACTTTCTCCCACAAAGTCTGAAATCTTTTCAGTGCTCAACCTTTCCAACAGGGCTTTCTATAGTGCACTGCTGACGTCAGCTTACTTCAGCAGCTGCCTGGCAGTAGTATTGCATTGCATCAGAAAATGATGCAATCAACTCAAGATGAGGTGTGCATGATGGTATTATGCAAAGCGCTGCAATATTACATCATTCTAGGCTGATTTAGGATGTTGTCGCAATCCCACTGGATAAATTTACATGGTGAAACATATCAAATGAATTACATGAAATATCGTCAAAACAAGAGCTAATAAAAAATTTTCAGGGTTATATTCATGTTCAGCACACCAAGATACTACAGATTAGTGCCTTTTTAAGCAGTAATGATCTCAGTGTTGACCAGTGTTATTTGCCAATACATTCAAAATTGCTTCATATTTTTAAAATAATTTTAAAGTTTCTTTACTACTTTGTATACTTAAGCCTACATTGTGTGAAAACAGTATAGGTGTACCTTCCTTCCTTAGCTAGTTTTTGTATAATATTCCTCTTCATTTTATTTTTAATATATGTGTACCGTTATAAGTTGTGTTTTGTAATAATATTCAATATTTTGATCCAATTGCTCTATTTGTACCCTTTATATTGTTTCATTTATATTTAACATAAGGACTAATATATTCAGAGATTTTTTTCCTCTAAATTTATTTATCTTATATCACTATTAATTTTTGAACTGTATTTTATTTTCCCCCGTAGGTGTAGTCCCCAAAGTTCTCCCATGCCATATCACCAGTGATTCATCACCATATTCCCTTGTGCTCTTTCCTCCCTTGTTTTGACAAGGGAGTTTCCCCTCCCTTGCTGTATGCCCTAGATCTATGGCCAGCTTGTAAGTTTTTTAAATTTTTCTTCACCTCTTGCATGCTTTTTCTATACTCCACATATAAATGAAAACAACCAATATTTATCTTTTTTCTTCTGACTTAGTTTGCTTAGTATAATCCCTTCCAAATCCATCCATGTGGTTGCAAAGACATGAGTGTGTCTTTTATGATTACTTGTAATATTCCATTGTATAAATATACCACAACTTTTTGATCCAGTCATCTTTTTTTGAGCATTTGGTTTGTCTCCATATCTTGGCTATTGTAAATAGTGTAACAATAATAAACATAGGAGTGCAGGTTTCCTTTCAAATTTGTGTTTTTATGTACTTAGGGTAGATTCTTAGGAGTGGAATACCATCTGGTAGATCCATTTTTAGTGTTTTGAGGAACCTCCACACAAATTTCCACAGTAGCTGGGCCAGTTCACATTCCCACCAGCAGTATAAGAGGGTTATTTTATCTCCACATCTTCTGCAGTATCGGTTGTTCCCAGTTTTTTTTTAATGCGGGCCATTCTTACTGTGATGAGGTGGTATCTCATTGTGATTTTGATTTGCATTTCCCTGATAGCTAGTGATGTTGAATATTTTGTCATATGCCTGTTGGCCATTCACATTTCTTCTTTGGAGAAGTGGCATTTTAGTTCTGCAGTTAAGCACTGCGCTGTGGAGCTGTCGGCAGCGGAAACTAGAGTTCGACTCCCGACCGGGGAGATTCCCACCTGGTGAGGCAGACCTCTCCTGCCTCACCCACTGCTCCCCTCAGCAGTGTATTTCCGTCGATCTGCCTGTTCTGCTCCCCACTCTGCCTCTGGTGAACCCTCCTGCTGCACCATGCCTCTGGCCTGTACTCCAGCTTGTATGCATAAATAAATAAAATCTTTTAAAAAAATTTTCCCCCCAGGCCTCCCCGGTGGCGCAGAGGTTAAGCGCTGCGCTGTGGAGCTGTTGGCAGCGGCGACGCGAGTTCGACGCCCGGCCGGGGAGAATCCCACATGGTGCGGCAGACCTCTCCTGCCTCGCCCGCTGCTCCCCTCAGCAGTGTATTTCTGATCTGCCTGTTCTGCTAACCTCTCTGTCTCTGGTGAACCCTCTCGCCGCCCCAAGCCTCTGGCCTATACCCCAGCTTGTATGTATAAATAAAAAATAATAAAATCTTAAAAAAAAAATTATCCCCCCAATAATGAAGAAAAAGATGTAAGTAAAATTCTTGTTACTATCTGTAATCAAATAGCTTGCACTGTGTTGTTGAAAAAAAACAGAAAAGATGTAAATCAAAGTGATGAATACACAGAATAAATACTGTTAGAAACCAAGGTTTAATTGCTGAAATTCTTTCAGACATTATTTAACTGTATTTCCTCTTATAGGGAGGAAATATTCCTCACCACCACACATAATAGCCTCTCCCTACAATTCAAATAAACCTCAACTTTGGTTCATAAACTTTAGCCACCCAACACACTAAAAATTGCTTTGGGTGCCAATTGTTATAGACTTAGGATTTCATCAAATCAACTTTAATATTTGAAGACCTTTGCGGGGGGTTGGGGGGGGCGGGTCCTCTGATATCTATGCAGAGGATTTGAGGCCTCAACATGGTTTCACTCTCATGAAGTCTCCAAACCTTTCGCATACCAATCATGAACATAGACAAGTTTTTTCCTGCCCAAGGATTCTATACACCTGTGAAAATAACCCTAGTGACTGATTTTCTTAATTCTATTTAAAAACAAGTTCTTTCCACCTTGATCCCAATTATATTTAACAGTACAGCAAAAACATCTGTGAACTACTGTTAGTCCAAATAACCTGTTCTTGCATAATGTCACAGGGCAGAAGAACCAAACAGCTATTATAGTTGTCTTTGTTGGAGTACTCCATAGAGGATCAGAATGAACTCTGAACATCCAGTCCATGCAGGCTTCAGAACAAAGTCAGTCTCACCAGACTCCACCTGGGCTTTTTCTTCTCAAGGTTGCCAGGACTGTTCTTTTTCCGAGGGAAGATGGCAGTCATCAAGGCTGAGGCATAGCCGGGCTTGCAAGCTCCCTCTGAAAAGTTTGTGTACTTGGTAGCTAATTCAGCAGGTAGTTTAGATTCCAGCTTCAGGAGGAAGCCCAGCCAATCATACACTGAGCCTAGTGTCTGTCCAGCAGAGTCAAAGGATGGATCTAGAAGGGATCATGATCAGTGAAATAAGCCAGAAAGAAAGAGAAAATTATCGAATGGTTTCACTTATAACAGGAATACAGGGGAGCCAAATAAGAAAGAGACATTCAGCATGGAAGGAGGGGAGGGGTAGGGCTCATGAGGGGGTAAGAGGGGAGCACAGGGGACTATGGTGATGGTTCCACGGGTGAATAGGTGGTGGGTAACTTATGGGGACCACACAATAATGTAAAAGATATGAATAACAAAAATAAATAAAATATTATTTTTAAAAAATCCACCTGATAAGGAAAAAAAAAAAAAAAAAGGAAAGAATCACTGAATTGGAGTCCTCCCACTGGAGAAAATGCAGCTTCCATGCAGAGTAATAAAAAAATCCCAGACCAGAAAAAGGCAGGCAGCTAGCAGCAGGTTGCGCACAAATACCAAGAGCCCCACCTTCACATGATTAACCATTCCCTACATGACCACAGTGGAGAGGGAGGCAGGGGGTAGGCGGCGCCCAGCCTGATACAGGCCAGAAGGCAGAGATGACTGTTCAGGTGCCGGTGGCAGCCGCAGGGGACCCTGGCGGGTATCCACGATGCTGTGGGCTGCATGGGCGCTGCCATAGTGGGGACCAGTGGCGGGTGGCTCTACAGCCATACCACCCTGAACACGCCCGATCTCATCTGATCTCGGAAGCCAAGCAGTGTCGGGCCTGGTCAGTACTTGGGCGGGAGATCGCCTGGGAATGCCAGGTGCCATAAGCTTTTCTTTTTCTGGGTTGTCCAGTCCTGCCAATGGCGGCAAGCTTCCTTACCTCCTTTAGGTCTCTAGAACCCTACAAACAAAGCAGCAGGATTTTCCTTTTCTTGGTTCAATTAAAATTCAACTTCCTGGAAAAATTCCAATCAAAGCCATATGATGAAACATGTTTTAATTCTTTTTCAGTTCAGACGATGAAATTACTGAATGGAATTATGCAAAAATAGACTCTACCATAAATAGTAAAAATTACTACCACCATTTTAATACTATGTTGGTATCAAAGGGAGAGAAAATGCAAACTAAATTTAGCTTTGTTTAAAAATGTAACAATTCTGCAGATCCTGGTCAGTAAAAACAAGAAAACTTTCCTTAAAATAAAAAAAGCAAACAAACAAAAACCACCAGTATGATTTAGAAGAAAACTTATCAAAAATCAGGTTGTACAGTCAAAAGTTCCATTAATTGGAATCAGTTGAGGTCTTTTTCTTGAAACAAATTTTTAGAAAAAATTTCTGCAAATTTCAAACCATTGACGCATACAATAGTGCAGGACAACAGTTAAAATTAACAATTTACATACATATAAGGTAATGAGAGGTTTTACACAAGTTTTAGAAAATCAACATTAACACTTCTGTACATGCCAATGTTTCACCTTTTTCCCAAGTGACAATGCTTTTTCTTCCAGTATTTTTCACTAGGTAAACCAAATAGGATAAATTTATTTAATACCTTTACCAGGAGGAAAGGGAGAAATTTTATGGAGTGTCTTAGGAGCTCTACTGAGATTCCACAAAATTTTCTCTGCAACCAAGTCAACCAAATAACAGACTACCAAATTTTATTTTAATTTAGATTCCTGGGAAGCTTTGCCATAGATATCAGAAAACAGCTGAAACAACAATGTTCAATCTCAAGTGATGCAGTTACAAATGACTGGTATCTCTGATAAACATTCACCTCCTCCTACTTCTAATTTTTCCCTTTCTTAAACAACCCTGGGGAAGCCAAAGCACAGGAAGGCAAAATGTTTTTTTTGTTTGTTTGTTTGTTTGTTTTACTAGCGGAGGGAAACTGAGGCCATCGTTCAGTATCAAAAGCTGTGGCTCAACTTAGTAGTACCATGTTGACGGCCAAACCATAACCTTTGGTTTTATCTCATAACTGAAGTTTTTCCTACAAAAAAACTTAAATTTTTCCAGACTCCCATTCTTTTAACATTTAAAGCATTATGTACCTAACATCAGTAACCCAGATAAAACACTATATCCAATACAACCTTATGAGCACATGTTTTAAAATCCATTAGATTACAAATTAATTTTTATTAAGCATGAATTATTCCAGGTCATGCTTTCTAGAAATATTTATATCAGTTTTCATTACATTTAGAGGCCATGACAATTAGGAACACACAAACATACAACATACATACAGACAGTTCACTTAGTTATGCCACGTGGAATATTTTATCAGAGGCTCAGAAGAAATCTCAAACTCCAAGAAAAATGTGTGGAGTGTTGCTGGCAGAAACCGCAGGATTTTCAGTTGTCATCCTACATATTTAAGACTTTGGAAATAGGAAGAAAAAGTTTTATTAATTACCAAAGAGTTACAAGACCTTGTTTACTTTAGCGTTTTGAGTGTTTAAGCCTTACTTTAGAAGTCAACTCTAGGGTATCCAGGACAGCAGCTGAAAGAGCAAAATTAATGGTTAACTTTAAGCAAAAGGAGTCATCTTCTGTTAGCCCTCAAGCATTCATTCCTTGGGTATCCTAGAACAGAACCTGAAAGAGCAGAATTAAAATATCAGCAGTTAACTTTTGATTAAAAGGAGTCATCTTCTTCTGTTAAGCACTCTGGGACAGAAGCTGTAAGAACAGATTTAACATCAAAGTACAGATTACACCTCCCCCTACACTAGGGAGTGTAGTCGGTGTCTGTTGTTAATTTAACCCTTGAACCACCACAGGAGATAGATAGATAGATAGATAGATAGATAGATAGATAGATAGATAGATAGATATAGATTGATTTAGTCCCATGAAGCTGCAAAAAAGAATTAGCAGACATTTTAGATAAGCAAGCAAAGAGGAACAAACTTTGTAAAATCTCATCATATCCTGTTCTGTGATTGGCCTTCTTTCGTAGTGGCTGTACTCCTCTGGGCAGATGTGCCCATCTTCCCATCTCTTATACCAGAGTTTCTCTTTTTTACCTCCTTGTCCAAGGTCTGCCAATATTTACTGTCCCAATTAGTCTAAGTTTTAGTCCTAAAATTTACTGTTTCTTCCAGCCTTCCTAGACCTCTGATCTCCTCTCTGGAGTATATCTGGTTGGCACTCAGAATTTACTGCCCTTATTTCTTTCTCGAAGTCTCTACCTGACTGTCCCTGAAGCTGCCTAACTAACCCTAACTTGCCCTGGAACTCAGGAGGAACAGCAACAATACAGGTATGAAAACCAGGTACAGTTACATCATGTACCACATGACCTTTTTTTTTTTATATACAGCAGAACTTCCTCAGTAGGAAGCAGAATTTTAGAATTTTGTCTTATACCAGCAATCAAATATTCCAGAATTTAAGTGGGAAACATCCCCCAAGACAAATTGTGTAGATAAAGTTTATAGCAGCAAATGCTTTTAGATTTAGACAAAATCCATTTTTTTTTTTTTGGTCTAGACTTTGCAAAAATTCAAGTTATCTCCAGGAATCTATTATGGCTGCCAGCAATTACCAGTTACTTTTCAAGACATTATCAAGAGAAGTTTAAATAAAAACCTTAAGAGTGACGTCATCAACATGGCAGTGAAGGGACACTAGTATCAACTCTCCCAAAAGAAAAGCTGCCTATAAAGAGACATCATGCCAAACCCAGAGAAGATCCAGAAACGCTACATAAATCTAACACCCTCACGGGTGAGTAGAACTTGGAAAGAAGCTAAAAAGACTGATCAAGGAGAAGAAAGAACCACCAGATCCCCTCTCCCCTCCCCTCAACACAAAACCGGACCAGGAGACCAAGACGAGAGGCACCTGAGGAAACCCAGAAAAAAAAAAAAAAAA
>PVIJ01023691.1:0-13754 GCA_004024925.1 Scalopus aquaticus | reverse complement strand
ATGTCTGATGGGGCCCTCTGATCGGCAGGGATGGTTGATGGCAGATTCTCTTAACCCCTGAAATGCCACCCAGTTCTACGGTTTTCACCTGAAAATGTACTTAGGCTGGAAATGCCTTCTGGTTGCCCTTTCGCTGTCCTGGGCCCTGGACTGGCTTCCCCTCCAAAGTTTTGCTGAGTCCCTTCTGCTGGCCTGGAATGCTGCCCACTGAATCCACACGTCATGCCCCCACCCAGGTCACGCCCCCACCCAGGTCACGAGCTGAGGTCTCTGCTTATCTGCTAAACTAGCCCTGTTCCTCACTCTCCTCTCCTTTCTAGCCCCTGCCAGGGTCACCAGAACAGCAAACACTTGGCTTTTTTACCTGGGTGTGTGACTGCTTCCCTCCCCCCCAGCATAAGCCCCTCGGGGCCAGGTGCCATTTCTTCTGTGTCCTTTGAGGACCCAGGCTTTCCCCACCACCAGCCCATGAAAAGGATCCCAGGAACAAAGGGAAGTTTATTCACCAGACAGCAAAATGACTTCAATCTGGTATTTTACAGACTTAAGAAATTGATCCCCCCCCCCTTAGATCAATCACTGAGTCACTTAATCCATGACAACACTAGAAAGATACTTTTTCAAATGTGAATAAAAACATGTGTTATCAATGCCTTAGAGTGACAGGGAAGGGGGCGTCTGCATTGGTTAGAGCAGACAACAGATGTATCTCAGAGTCTGGTGCAGGCCAGCCTCCTGAAGCAGGGGCAAGCCAAAAGGAAGCCAGACTGGCACAGGTGTTATTACTAACAGGAGGGGCGAGTCACCTGTTCTCTGCATCCTGATGCCGCTATATAAAACAACACAGGTGAGCACTCCAGATGTCTCTGTTTACAGGACACCCAGACTAGTCCTATTTGAAGAGAGTCACCCAGAGCGGCTAGGGTGGGAGTAGTCAACTACACTGCAGAGCAACCTAGGGTTTTCCTAAAAGGGCCCCCAGAGGACCCGCAGAACCAACTGGGCTTCCAGGCAGTCCCTGAATCAGCACCAGCTCACCAGGCCAAGGGGAGGACTCTGTCCTCCTTGGGTACACTTATGGGGGAGACTTCCCTGATGGGATAAGATGGGAAGGTGCTGTAGCTTCCAGAAAACGGATTTCCCAACCACCAAAGCTTGGTCCAACATCAGTCCCTCTACTCAGAAACCCAACAGTCACCAGAGAGAGAAGACCCAGCTGGCCCCATACCTAGAATGCATGGCCCTTGGAGAACATACTCACCCCCCCTCACCTCCTCTTCCTGGCCCTGAACAGGAGATGCCAGCTCAACACCCACCCCACTGACCAGGTCCACACAGATCTGGAAAGCAGAGGGGAGGGGACACCTGCCTAGCTTGTCCGGGAGCGGGATGGCCACCTCTGCCAGGCTCCGTGGAGTCACCAGTATTCCGTATGGGTCTGGGCAAGAGCTGGTGCCACCCGCCATGCGCTCACAGGGAGCCCCGCCCGGAGGGGTCTAGCCCGCGGCCAAGGCGCCCTTCTCCGGATGGCCCGCATTTTCACCTCTGAGGGCTCCCCAGGCCTTTGGGCATCTGGGATCCTGCCTGGAACACCCCGGGGCTGGGGCAAACTTGCGGAGGCCGGGCCCCTAGAAGCCGAAATTTCTGGGACAGGCGTCCGAACATTCCTCGGGGTTTTTTTTGTTTGCGTTTGGGGTTTGTTTCTGAGTCCCCGGGGGATGATTCTGGGAATCGCAACTTTAAGATCCGCAGCCCGGACCGTGCGAACCGCAACTTTCCCGACAAGCCCGTGGCGCGCTCTCGAGGACGCCCGGCTCCGGGAGGGGCGCGCTTTCGGGCAGGGCCGGGGGACCCCACCGCGCGCGACTCGCCGGCAACTGGCCCACTCCGGGGTTCGGGAACCGAACTCAAACGGTCCCACCGCCCGAACCAACGCCGGAGGCTGGAAACCCACCCCGGCGGCCCCCGCGCGGGAAACCCCCGCCGGCCCCTGCCGCCCTCCAACCCGCCTCGATCCCCGGGCCCGCGGGGGTCCCCGGCCGCCATAACCCCGCGGAGCCCCGGGACTCCCGCGTCGGCTGCCCCCGAGCCCCGGGCAGGTGCTCGCGCCGGAGGAAGCCCGCCCCGGCCGCCGGCCCGGACCCCCCTGGGCCCGCCCCGGCCGCCGCGCCCCCCATCTGCGATCCGGCCGCCGCTCGCGCCGCACTCACCGCTGCCCGCGCGCCTGTCGAGCCGGGAGGTCTGAGCTGGCCGCGCCGGCGGGCGGGACGGCGGCCGGAGGAGGCCGGCCCGGGGGCGGGGGCTACACGGCGGGGCGGAGCGACGCCGCCCCGCGCTTCCGGCTCCTCGCGGCCCCCGCGCGCGGCCCCCGCCCCCCCCGAGCGGCCGCCCCCGGCCCGCGCGCCGCCCGGCCCGGGACCACCGCCACTCGGGATTCTGCCTTCCTCGCCACCCCTCGGTTCCCCACTGCCCTCGGAAGAACCTCCAGATCACACCCCAAACGACGCTCACTCCTCTGCACCCGGAGTTTCAGCCCGAGCCCTTCGGGGTAACCGCGGAGCCTCCCACTCCCCCCATCCTAGTGTCTCCCCTCCCGGATTCTGCCCCTGCAGGTCGAATCCTGCTGTGTACCCCCACATCCTGATGCCCCCTCCCTCCTGACTTCCCGCATCTCCCCTCCCCACTCACCTGGGGCCCCCATCTCTGGCATTCCTTCTCCCTCCCCACCCCCTCTAGGCGGACCACCCACCTGCAGTCCCAGGTCCCGCACGGCTTTGGGTGCTCCCTAAAACTCCGTTCTGGCTCTGCAGGCCCATCCACACTATCCAGAACACTCCTTTGCCTTTGCACAAATCTCTGGGCCTCAGTTTCCTTTCTGAAAGTGGGCATGACAGTGCCTGTCTCCTAAGATTAACTGAGATGATACCGGCAATGGGTGTAGCACAGATTCAGTGTTAGTAAAACCTGTCTGGTGTCCTGCTGCTCAGCGGTCTTCCAGGGTGAACGCTGCTCCCCCCACCCGTACTTTCTCACCCCATCACTGAACGCTGTAGAAATCAGTAACCCCTTTTTCACAACACCCACTCAACAGTCTGCCCTACAAGGGTGCTGCCTGCTGACCTGATAAGAGCCCATCTGCCTCCCGTGGTTAAAACCCATTAGAATCGCAGTCCGAGGCCAGCAGGGATCGCTGGGAAGTCGTTACAGGGCATTAAGTGCCCATGACATTTGCCCTTGAGAAGAGTCCATGACATGGGCAGAACCCTAATGATGCCCTCTAGAGAAGGGTCCCTTGGGGTGAGAGCATCTCAGCTGGCAGCGGGGTCACAGACCTTGATCCTAGCATCCCCTTGGTGGTCTAGCCCCTTTCCTGACACTGAGACCCTACCGACACCGAGATCATAGAGACACTGAGATCATAGAGACACCAAGACCCAATAGACACCGAGACCCTAGAGACACTGAGATCATAGAGACACCGAGACCCAAGGTCCCACAGTAAATGGTCCCTATTCAAAATTCTCTCCACCATTCACCATGTTGACAGCTCCCATCAGCCATGGACATATTAATAAAGGAGGGGATTTCTAGGTCCCCATGGGTAGTTGTCAGGTAGCTGCTATTAGCGAGGCAACCTTATTGTTTGAAACAGTAGTGGAAGCTGGATTATGTCCAACCTCTACCATTCTCCACTTTCAGGGCTCAAACAAGGTAGGCAGGAACTGTTGTCCTAGCGTTAGACCAGAATACCATAGGCCACTGGGATACTAGAGAGCTCACTGAGCTAGGGAGCCTGGAGCCTACAGAAAATCTGTCAGAGCAAAACTTTCAAGAAACGCTTGTTCAAGGCATAGCCATGTGAATGCTTTTCTTCCCTCCTCGCTCATTCTTACTCTTCCCTTCCTTTCTCTTGTTCTTCCCTTCTCTTCCCTTCCTTTCTCTTGCTCTTCCTTTCTCCCTCTTCCTGTCTATCTCTCCCCCACCCTTGCTTTTCCTTTCTTTCTTTCCATCTTCCTTTCTGCACAGGAAAAAGCAATTACTTACACACCTGAATTTCCTTGTTTTTACTGAGTGCAACATCTTCATTCATTTCTCTCCCCCAAACTCTGCTTTTTCATCTGTCCTAAACACTGCGGCTGTGAGCTTGTGATTATTTATAGGCAGAAGTATAAAACTGGAACTCTTTACAATCCCTGAAAAAACACAGAGATTGGATTTCCAACCCAAAACTTCCAAGAAGAGAAGAAAAGTAAACTGGCCTCTTGATCATCTCAACAGACTCAGAAAAAGCATTTTACAAGACTCAACATCTTTTTTTTTTGGGTAGAAGAACTGGGGTGTGGGGAGGTAAGAGGATTCACCAGAGACAAAGTGGGGAGCGGAGCAGGCAGATTGACTGAAATACACTGCTGAGGGGAGCAGCGGGAGACAGGAGAGGTCTGCTGTGCCACATGGGTCAGCTCCTTGGCCGGGGATCGAACTCGTGCTGCAGTGGCTGCTGACAGCTTCATAGTGCTGAGACTTAGCCTCTTGCACCACTAGGGAAGTCCTAAAAATGATCTTTTTAGACAAGTTCTGGAGATAGTTGTGTGCAACATCATGAATGCCACTAAACTGTGCACTTAAAAATAGTGAAAATGGTAAATCTTATGCTATGTCTATTTTACCGCAATGATACATAACATTCAGTTAAATTTTAAAAAGGGGGGCCTCCCTGGTGGCGCAGCAGTTAAGCGCTGCACTGTGGAGCTGTCGGCAGTGGTGAAGTGAGTTCGAGTTCGACGCCAGGCCAGGGAGAATCCCACATGGCGCAGCAGAGCTCTCCTGCCTTGCCCGCTGCTCCCCTCAGCAGTGTATTTCTGATCTGCCTGTTTTGCTCCCCACTCTGTCTCTGGTGGGCCCTCTCGCCACCCCACGCCTCTGACCTGTACCCCAGCTTGTATGTATAAATAAAAAATAAATAAATCTTTAAAAAATATAAAAAATAAAAATAAATAAATTTTTAAAAGGGCTTAGCCATTTTTGCAAAGAAGACAAAGGGCTTACAAGCTCATGAAAAGAACCTCAACATCATTAGTCACCAGGGAACTACAAATCAAAACCACAATGAGATACAACTTCATACTCATGATGATAATCATTAAAAAAAAGTTTGTAATAGAAAATAACAAATGTTAGGGAGGAGGTAAGAAATTGAAATCCTCGTCCACTGGTGGTAAGAATATAAAAAGAGTGTTTGCTGTCCCACCCCTAGGTGTATACACACAAAATAAGTGAAAATAAAACTGTGTCCAGATACGGTCATTGCAAATTCTTTACATCACTCAAAGATGCAAATACCCCAAATACCCATCAACTGAGGAATGGATAAACAAAATGTGGTCTGCCCATCTAATGGAAGTTGGTCATAAAAGGAAGTGAAGGATGAAGCCAGACTCAAAAGGCCACGTATCATATGATTCCATTTGCATGAAATTTCAGGAACAGGCAAATCTATGGAGACAGAAGCTGATGAGCCGGGGCCAGAGGGCGGGGGAGGGGAGGCACTGCTCAAGGTTTGGGTTTCATCAAAATGTTCTGGAAGTTGATCATGGGAACCGCTGCACCATATTGTGAATGATTGCAAGGCCACTGAATGTACAGTTTAAAAGAGATAAAATGTTTGATTGTATACGATGTGAGTTTTAGCTCAGTTTTTTAAAACAGCCAGTCAGCTCCAGAATGCCCTCTTAAGGCACTGCAGGAGGGGCCATAGTGTCAGGCCATTCGTGATCATTGTCTTCCCACTGAAGACTGTGGCTGTGTGCCACCCGGGGTGCCAGACCAGATCTGGGGAGTGGGCACTCCTAAGCCCACCCCCCAGGATCAGCTGGGGCAGGCAGAAAGGGTGGGGCTCCCTCCAGGTGTATTCTGCAAGGGAATGTGACCACAGCCAGCTCCCTTGAGGAATGCAGAGGGGGGATCCCATTTTTTGTGAAAAGGAAAAAAATACATACCTGGGAAAATGTTTTCACATGTTTTCAAGGATAAAGAGCACTGTTGTCATCTCTGAGGGCTGAGAATTGGGAATTCTTTCTCTCCTTTTGCTCCTCTCCATTTTCTGACATTCCAAGAACAGACACAAATAATTTGCTTAAAAAACTAACTTTCAAAAACAGGAGCCCCGTTGCCAGAAACGGCCTCCACTGGCTGACCTGTGCTATTCCTAACAATGATTCTGGAAACTGATGTTTCCACAACACCTGTGGCGTTTCCAAAACACAATTCCCATGCACAAGACAAGCTTCGTCCCCTCGGAAGCGTATGCCGCAGGGATGCTTTCCACTGAGTAACACAGATGGGGAAACTGAGGCCCCGGGCACGAGAGGCTTACCCCAGGCCTGAGGGAACCCTTTGTTTCTGCTGCTGCCAAGATGGAGCTGAAACCGGGTGAATCTGGGGGCGGAGAAAGGCTTTGGTTGAATTTCCAGGTGTAGCCAATGAAAACACAAGACGCCAAGGTAGATTTGATTTTCAGATAAACAGCAAATGACTATTGAGTACAAGTGCAGCCCAAATACTACAGTCTTGGAATATATCCCCAGTATTGCCCAAGACATCACTCGTGGTCTAAAATTCACATTATCTGGGTGGCTCCCAGCCTATCTGGCCACATTGCCCACCCGCCCCAACGCTGGCCAAGTGGAGAAGGCCCGAGTCAGAGCAAGTGCCTGATGCTCACTCCTGGGTCAGAGCACTCACAGCCAGAGATCAGGTGAAGGCCGAGGTGAGCTTCCGGATTCCACAATTCCATGGGGTGGACTTTCCCCAGCACAGCCTGTGAGGAGTGGCCCCCAGAGCCGCAGGGGTGCCTTTCCTGCCCAGATCGAGTGTTACAGGGCACCCCGATATAAAATGGGGTGCCTGTCTGTGGGTTCTCACCCATGTTCTTAAAAGGGACTTATAACAAGACTCAACTACAGGCACACACAATAAAATTAATAAAGGGTTTATTTACAAAAGGGAAGGGAAAAAGAAAAAATTGGTGAATGCGTCCTCCCAGTTCCACTGAGCTGGAACCCCAATGATTCACTGAAACCCGGCAAACAGCCCAGAGCCCCCAACCCGCATGTCTGGTTATATTTCCAAATATGGCTGCTCAACTCCACCCTCAGTTCCCAGTATCCTCCCTTCGGTGAGGATGGCATCATGGGATTGCAGTCCTTGGATCTCTCTGGTCTGCTGTGGGGTGGGGTCTGTGAAACCCTATCTGCATTTGTCCAGGTGTCCTCGCTCCCCCAACACAAGGACCTGGTCACCTGCTTTGGGGACCCCTACAAGCCACAGGGAAAACATGTCCTCAGCGTAGGAGAACTGATCCCTTGATAATAGCACTCAGATGCCAGGCTGTGTGCCCGTAGTTCTGTTTGCCAAGACACACCCAACCACAGAAATCTGGAGGACTGGAATGAACCCCCAATACAGAAAGACATGATGATAATAGTGATAGGAAACACTGGCTGAGCCCCCACGGGGTGCCACATCCTGGATAAGGCACTTTTACATTCATCACCTCATTTTCTCCTTACAAAATCCCTCTAGTTTTACAGATGAGAAACTGAGACCCAGAGCGGTTAAGGAACAACACCTGAGTCACACAGCGAGGCAGCTGTAGAGGGGTGAACAAGGTGAGCTGACTCTGAAGTTATCACCCCACCTTTTCATTCTCTTGGCTGATGCGTCCTGGGGCCAGGCTGTTTCAGGAAATAAGACTGGGGTAACAAAGTAAAATCAGGGTCCTGCCTCCACTGGTCCTATCTCCGTGGGGGAGATAGACCCTCAGTCAACGATGAGTGAGCACCCTGAGACTTGGCGGTCATTGCTGGCTCTTTCTCTCCCTTGGAGCCACCAAGAAACGAGTCTTCCGTGACACAGAAGATCGTCGTTCTCTGTAATCCATCCCACAGCCCTCGGAGGAGGAAAGTGTGTGTGGGCAGAGAAAGCACCCAGAATCCTACTTATTTAACAAATGATCACATGGTGCACCAGGCATTGCTTTTCCAGTAACTGTATGAGAGAATTAATATCGTCTCCACTTTATGGATGTAGCAGTTGAGGCCTAGAGAAGTTAAGCAAGTTGCCAAAGGTCACACAGCTAGTACATGGTAGCAAGGGGGGTTGAACCCAGGCTGCCTGGCTCCAACTCCACATGCAGCCACTGTGCTCTGGAGTCATTCTTGGAGCTTAGAACCTGCAAGATCACCCAGATCTACGTCTTTCAGTTTGAACCCCAAGAGCATTTCCCTTTGACGTCAGGGATCTGAGCCACAACCCACAAGTTAGAAAGAAGCAAGAAGATGCCCTCCTTATTCTGGAGCATCCCCCAGACCAGCCAAGGTCCTTGTGCAATTTCCTCCACTCACTCAGGCACCCCCAGATCTCCCAGTGACCCACACACCAGTGCACCTTCCCCCTCTGCCTCGGAAGGGGCTTCCTCATATGGGATTTCTCCCAGGCACATTTTGGCTTTTGCTGGGCCATTTCCTGGAATTTGAGCCTGAATGTCAGTGTTTGTCTCTCAGCCCTGGGCCACCTGCCACCAGCTGCAGATGGCCAAGTCAAGGCCAGTTTCTCTTTCAGTCAGAAGGAGAAACAAAGACCCGGCCTGTGCGTGTGGGTCTAGGAAAGCCTGGAAATGTCCGACCCCTGAGGCTCTGATTTGGGGTGGGAGTGGGTGGCCCCATCCCTGGGGTGGGTGGGTTTGGGGAAGTGGAAGTGATGACTTCAAGTCTGGCTGGGGGCCTGGACCAGAGTTCCTTTCTTGGCTCTTCCTGTCTGCAGGACCCGGACACTCCTTCCACCAAACGCTTCCACTTGCTCAGCGGCCCTGCCACACTCCAGCGCGCACCATGACTGCCACATCAGAAGGCCTCCTGGGTGTTCTTATTATTGTGTTGCTGCTGTGGTATGTTCCCCTTCCATCAAAAACAAAAACCTACAGGCCTGCGGGTACCTCGATTTGTTTCTGGAATCACAGTTTTGATCTGCTAGCAGCAGCCACAGCTCTGCGATAAGAGGGACGGGCCAGGCTGAGCAAGTGCACTTGTGACGCAAGCCGCCCCCCACCTCCTTCCCCAAGTGGGAAATATAATCCCCATTTTATAAATGATGACGCAACCCAGGCCCATGTTTTGCCACTTGTGTCAGAACCAGGATTAGAGACTGAGATTGGACAGCAGATAAAGGGCCACTTCTGAGTCAACGCAGCTTCAGGCCCAGTCTGACTAGGTTGCAGGCGAGCGTGGAACCAGCTTCTGCCACCTGGGCGCTCACTCACGCCTAATAATACAAGAGGGCCGGGGTCCGGGACAGAAAGGCCAGAGCGTGGAAGAGCTTTGGGATCAGGACCCAGAAGGGGCTCCTCCCCCAAAGCCTTTGAGTAGCTAAAGAGGAAGCAAAGGAGGAAAGGAGAAGTGAACTGGGCTCACATTCATTTCTAGAACCTACATAGAGATGCCCGCATCTTAAGTAAGTTGTGAAACTAAACAAAAACTAGATTTTTTATGGTCATCAGATAAGGGGTACCAAGGAGGGAGCAAAGGGCCCTCTGTGCCCCTAGATGCACATCTAGGGGAACCCTCCGCTCCGCCATTCCCAGCCACCATCTGGGAGGTGTTTGCTTCTTGACCAGGGGATTCCACACTGGGAATTCACCCCCCACAGTGTACTCCCACCTGTGATGAGTATTCCCGGAGGCCGCAGTGGAGACAGTGCAATGGATGTAGGAAGGAGCCAGACAGATATGCTGTGAAAAGTCCCCAGTGAACACCCGTATACCAGGAAGGAGGAAGAAATATCCCCGCAGGTCCAGTTACGGAAAACAGCCCGCCTCAAGTGCAAGAAACAAGTAGTAGAATGGGCAGAACCGAGCTCGTGACTCCGTGTGTTAACATCTGCAGGGGTTGTTTGACTGAAGGTCACACCAAGCCGTGGGGATGAAGCCATTCGCCAAGCCCACGGCCTTTCTTTTTCAATAAATACAGAATAGAATCAAATGGAACCATATAGAACAGAAGGCAACACTTTCTGGACAGCATTCCTCATAATAAGCATCACGTCTTACGTGCCAGCGTCTGTGTGTGTGTTGGGTTACAATGCAAAGTCGACTTTGCATTTGGTTTGAAGCTAGAAAAAAAAAAAAGCAAAGTCTGAAAATCCTTGACATGGAATATCTCTAAAAGAAAGAAGGGATCCAAATAACGAAGGGTGGTCTCCTCTGAGCAGGAGAGGGCAGCGGGCAGGAGCTTTATTTTATACAATTCTGTACTATTTGGGTTTTTTTTTTTAAACAATGAGCACGTATTGCTTTTGCAATAAAATAAAGACCTTTTGAAACCTCTTAGAAAAAATAAACACACCCTGCCTCAGTCTCCAGGAAAGGGGCTGTGCTGTGTAAGCCGTCGATAGGTTTGGGAGGTGAAAAAGACCAAATCCCTGCCCCAGGGCTCTGCCTCCCCAGGGGGCTTGGAGGGCCTGCCTGTTTTTTTCCACCCGTCCTCCATCCTCTCTGCCCTCCAGAAAGCCTCTGGATCATCCAAAAAGGAAACAAGCCTGAAGATGTCAGTCTTCATTTTCGAAAATGTAACAGGCGCCTCAGCTTAAGTGCTGGATTGGCGGCCAGGGCCCCGGGAATGCAGCTGGCAGCGAGGGAGCGCGCTGGACCCGCTCACCATATGCAGGCCTGTTTTCCTGCCACGCAGAACAATATGTGAGTGTCGCAGACCCTCGGGGAGACCGATGGACCTCCTGGCCCAGCCATCTCTGCGAGCAGGCATTGTGTTTTCAGCTCAGCCTTGTATCATAAATATTTTCCATCTTGATAAAGAGCTCTCATTACTCCTTTTCGTAACTGCCCAAAGACTCCACCCCCGTTACAGCACACAAGTCACACTCCACGATTTCCTCTAATAAATGTCGCTGCATTAGATATTGTCAGGCACTTGGGCTTTTTCTTTATTTAGGATTAGCTCCTTGGGCAAATCCCCAGAAGTGTGAGTGCTGGAGAGGAAACATCGGCCTTCCCAGCCCCCAGACGCTGCCATCCTAAAGGGCCAGGACCCACGTCTTCCTGAGGAACTGCGGCCAGTGATTCAGTCACCACCACCTCCGCAACAATGCAGCAAAGAGAGGGGTTTCCTCTCGCCCCCAGGGGCCGCCAGCACCTGGCACACAGGGGTGTGGACCCCTGAACAGGCCTCAGGGCTTGTGAGGGTATCTCTTCCTGTCCTTTCACCATGGAAACCTGGGCCCCAGGCCCACAGCACCCTAAAGCAGAGCTGGGAAATGTTTGTTTTTTTTTTATGAATTATACACTGCGGACTTTGTGAGTTGGCCATGAGGAATGTGGCCTGGAGGATGGGTGGCTGGGTTCGTTTGAGTGGCTGGGACGCCGTGCCATAGGCCAGCAGGCTTATAGACAGCAGACATTGATTCCCTCCAGTTCCAGAGGCTCGACCCAAGGTAGTTGGTGTCTGATGAGGCCTGCTTGCTGATTCTTAGACAGCTTTCACACGGCGGGAGGGGTGAGAGAGCAATCAGGTTCTTTTATAAGGGCACTAATCCCCTTCATGGGGGCTTCCCCCTTGTGACCTAATGACCAAAGACCAGTGAGCAGAAGGGGGCATCTTGCAAGGCACCTCCTTTCTCTGGCCTCCGACCCTGGACATGTCACATGAGGTCAGGCATGCGACCCGCCCCAGAGGCACTTGGAGCCCACTGCTGGCCTTTGTTGGCTTTGAAGGACTTGCTGCCATTCTGACTCAGGGGCTGTGTGGTCTGAGGCAAGATGGGCAACCTCTCTGAGCCGCTGCACCGCCTCTGAAAAGTGAGGATGACAATGAGGCCAAACATCAATGGCATTTCAGGCAGAGAGAACAAGAACAGTAGGTGGGAGCCTGCAAGACAAGTCAGGGGGACTCAAGGCCAGTGTGTTGTTAGGACACATGGGGCTGGGGAGGCAGAAGATAAAGTTGGAGAACTTCTGCGGCACTTGCCAGGTTGGGGCTGGGATGCAGAGGCTCACGGGTGGGGAATTTTGTCTATGTGGGTCACTGCCTTATGCCCACAGTCAGTAGATAGCAGGATCCCAAGAGTGGGCTGATGAATAAGTGAATGAGTGTATGAATGAAGGAGTGAGTAAGTGGACCAAAGAGTGAGTGGATAAGTAATGCTCCTGGCAGTCGTGTTAGTCAGTGGCTGGGAAAGGAGATAGCTGCAGAGGTGAAAGGGAGCTCTCTAAGGCATGGGCGAGTCGGCCAAAGTCAAGTGTGACCTAGGACCGAGGCTGTTCCAGGCAGAGGCCACTGCATTGGCAAAGGCCTGGCTGCTTGACACCCGCCTGGAGTTTGGGATGACTGGGGCATAGATTGAAGGTGGGTGTAGGGGGGAGGTGGTGCTAAGTCAGGGCAGCCCCAGGCTCTGGGGTAAAGCATCTGAAAGCTGCCTGAAGGCAGAGGAGCCCAGGAGGGTCTGAAGCAGGAGCACAGGGAGATCAGAGCTGACCCTGACTGGCGCAGTGTCCCTGCCAGCCCCAAACCTTCACCCTTTTGCTGCCTTTCAGAGCAGGACTGGATCCCAAACACATGCCCCTATATACACACACATCCCCAAAGACCAAATCTCTTTACTTGGTCAAAATGCAGGTGTTCCTTGGGCCTCCCTGGTGGCACAGGGGTTAAAGTCTCAGCACTATCAAGTTATCAGCAGCCACTGCGGCACGAGTTCGATCCCCAGCCAGGGAGCTGACCCACATGGCACAGCAGACCTCTCCTCTCTCCCCACTGCTCCCTTCAGCAGTGTATTTCGGTAAATCTGCGTGTTCTGCTCCCCGCTCTGTTTCTAGTGAATCCTGTCACCCCTGCACCTCTGGCCTACACCCCAGTTCTTGTATAAATAAGTAAATGAATAAAATACACACACCTATGAAAAATCAGTGGCAGTGTCTTTAGAGCAGGAACTTCCCTCGGTGCTACTGCTATTTGTTGCTGAGGGAGGGGGTGTGCATCATTCAATGCTTGGCAGCATCCATCCCCACACCCCACTGTGACCCCCAAAGACGTCTCCATACGCCCCAGATGTCCCGCAGAGGCAGCTAGCTCGGACTCCTTGGAGGGAGGATGGGTGAGGTTTAGGACGGGGCGCGCGGACTTGCTCAGGGCTGGAACGTGGGGCGTGAGGATGACGGCTGGAGACACGACCCCTCGCTCTGGTACTGCCCAGCGCCCCTTTCCCGGCCTCCAGCTCATAGAGCTCTTGCCTTCTCGAGCCTTAGAGCATTCCCCGCCCCCGCCCACACACACATAGGGTCAAAATTAGATCTTCAATCCACTGGAGTCCAGAGCAAGTGCCCAAGTTCGTGACAGGACAGAGGAGGCACGGACAGAGTGACACCCTCTCCCCACCCTCGCGGGACCGGGAGCAACAGCAAGGGACCATGACGAGAAAAGATTTGTGGGCCGGATTGAGAGGATCAGCTGATGTCCCCGCAGGGGGGACGCCAGGGAGGCAGAGCCCAGCATGAGAAAGGCTGAGGGTGGGCATTTGACTGGCCCCCCAGAGAAGCGAGGGCAGAGGGCCACGCCCGAGCCAGGACGAGGATGTACGTCATCGCATCGCTCACAGTAATCAACGGTGGAAATGCCCCCAGTGTCCATCAGCAGACACGCGGATCAACAAAGCATGGTCTCCCTGAACCCCGGCTGTGACGCGGCGGGGGG
>PVIJ01023690.1:0-13761 GCA_004024925.1 Scalopus aquaticus | reverse complement strand
GATAAACAGATGAAAATCAACAAACTCTTAGAAAACTGAATGAGCCACACACTCAGCAGACCCTACATCAGACCCAGTGGTGTTTACTCCGGGGACACAGGACGCTGAACATGGAAAAGTCATCCACGGAATTCCCCATTTCCCCAGGGGAAAGATGAAATCACGGGATCAGACCAACAGCTGCAGAGAAGGCCACTGAAAAGACTCACACCCATTTATGATAAAATCTCACAGTGAGACGAGGCTGGAATAACACACCCCTCAAAATAAAGACCATGTGCCCAACCCCAGTAGATTCACCCTCGATGGGGAGAGACTGGAGCTTTTCCTCCTGGTCAGGACCCTGAAGGGGACGTCCTCTGCTTCTCTCTGCTCAGCATCCTGCTGGGAGAAACGTGAAAGGATCCAGAGGGAGAAACAACAGTAGACCTGTTGACCTGTTGCTGTTTGAGCAGATCTGGTAATATACATGGAGAACTTGAAAGGCCCCACTTAAAATATTGGAAACAGAAATCAGTGCAGTAAAGTTCAGGCTCCAAAACCTCGTGTGTCTGTGTGTGACTTGTGTCTTAAGGGACGTGGACCATTTTCAACTGGGTCGATGGCTTTCCTGTTAAGTTTCAGAATTTACATGTATTTTTTTTTAAGATTTATTTATTTATACATACAAGCTGGGGTACAGGCCAGAGGCGTGGGGTGGAGAGAAGATTCACCAGAGACAGAGTGGGGAGCAGAACAGGCAGATCAGAAATACACTGCTGAGGGGAGCAGCGGGCGAGGCAGGAGAGGTCTGCCGCGCCATGTGGGATTCTCCCCGGCCGGGCGTCGAACTCGCATCGTCGCTGCCGACAGCTCCACAGCACAGTGCATAACCGCTGCGCCACCAGGGAGGCCCATTTACATGTATTTTTGATAGATTTTTCTCACATGCATAATATTCAAATATCATCTCCAAGGCTATTGCTTGTGCCTTATTTTCCTCCTTTAGCAGAATTTGTAGTTAACAAGAAAACAATTACTTCTTGAACTGGGCCTTTTTTGTTCTACCACATCAAGGTCATGTTCACACGAGAAAGTAAGTGCTTTCTCCTATTTTAATGGTCAGTCACATCCTTCTCATCTTACAGTTGTGTCCACCATGCATGTTGATTTAATCTGTGACAGTTGTTGGTCTGCCCTGATTGTCCTATATGCAGGTCTAAATCCAGTTGTCCATCACCTCTCCTTGAGCAGACTGTGTATTTCCACTGAGCTGTTTTCACTCATTAAACATAAGTAGACTGTGTTTACACGGGTCTGTCCCTGGGCCTCTTCTCTGTCCTGTGGCTGGTTCCCTGCTCTTTCCTCAGCCCACGTCGTCCTCATCACGAGCCTGGGGCAGGTGGGGCTGGGCAGGGCAGGAGCTCCAGCTTGTTCTCAGGGTGTGTGACCTGGGCCCTGGTCTCTCACGTGGCTGTGGGCCGAGTTTGTCTCCATCCCCCGAGGAGACGCTGGAGTTGTATTAACTGTGCATCAAACCCACAGTTCTCTTGGGGAAGCATCACGTATTAACAACAGTCACTCAGCCATCGGTGAGTGTGGGATTTATCCGTGTGTGAGGTGTTTGGGTTGATCTCATTTTCAGAGTTTCCTTGCTGCCTTCATACAGCTCTTATGCAACATGTAAGATTCAATCCTAAGTATTTTCTTTTTGACTTGCTAATGTAAATAGTGTTTTTTTATTTTTATTTTCATAGTAACTTACTAGGATGTTTGCAAGAAAATTACTTTTGAATATTTACCCTGTATTTAAACTTGCTACAATTGTTTATTGTAACTGTGAAGCACTTTGCATTTTCAATACAGAGGTTCATGTCACCTGTGAACAAAGACAGTTTTATTTTTACGTCCCAGTCTTTGTTCTCTTTCCTGTAGTTGTTTTATTGCATCAGCTCAGATATCAGCACATTTCTGAATTTAAAGACAGAAGGGACCAGGCTTCTTCCTGCTTGAGTAGAGATATTTCTGGTTTGTCACGATGCAGTGAGATTCTGGCTATTGGTGATTTGCGGGTTTTAAATACCAAAGTGAAGAGTTCAAGTTTGTTTTCATGTTACTGGAAGCTGTGTCTGCAAGAGAAGGCATTGATTTTCTCTGATATTGTTTTATCCTATAGTAAAAAAAAAAAATTTCACAATTGAACATATATTGTCCCTGACTCAGATCAGCTCAAAAACTAGTGCCTCTCATTTTGCATAAATTCACTCTACAAACATCAGGAAGGAAATCCCAGCTCCCTGGGGTCTCCTGAGCCCTGGAGTCCTGATCTGCTCACTGTGGTCCCAGCGGCCCCTGCTAGTCCTGGGCGTACCCAGCCCTGCCCTGTCCCTGCAGGTTTGTGTCTGGGCTCCCCCCTGCTCCCCGCACTGGGTCTCACACACAGTAATACACGGCCGTGTCCTCGGGGCTCAGGCGGTTCATTTGCAGAAACAGCACGTTCTTGGCGTTGTCACTGGAGATGGTGAATCGGGCCCTCACCCAGTCTGCGTACTTTGTTTCACCATCCTCAGGATCAATCCATCCAACCCACTGCAGCCCCTTCCCTGCGGCCTGGCGGACCCAGTGCATCAAGTAGCTGCTGATGGTGAATCCCGAGGCTGCACAGGAGAGTCTGAGAGACCCCCCAGGCAGCACCAAGTCTCCCCCAGACTCCACCAGCTGCTCCGCACCCTGGACACCTGCAGACACAGACACAGCCCGTCAGGACACGGCTCTCGGCCACCGATTCTCTCTCCTGCCCCTCCCCCTCAGGGTGTCCTGCTCCCCAGGAATCACCTCCCAGAAGAGCCCCGAGGAGCAGCCAGCTCAGCCCACGCTCCATGGCGAGTGTCCGCGTCCGTCCTGACCGAGTGGCCCCTGGTCCCAGCTGGCTCCTGTGCAGAGCTGCAGGGCGGGCCGGGCTGGTTTTCTGCAGCAGGGGACGGCCCTATTTGCATGTGTCCCGCTATATAGCAGGCTCTGGCTGGGTCTGGGGACAGAGGAAACAGGGAGGTTCCTGGACTTTGGGTCCTGACAGCATCATCAGCGTGTCCCTTATCAGGTGACAGAGCTGTTTGGACACTGAGCACCTGTGGTGTGTGGGGACACAGGCCCCACTGCTTGTGGTCCTAGTGCTCTGTGGGGTCTTTTCACCTGAGATCTTGGAGTTGTGGATGAGCCCTTTGCCAGGTGTGTTGCCCGCAGATATTTTCTCCCATTCTGTTGTCCTGTTTTCATCATATTGATGTTTTCTTTCCTCTTTAAAAGCAGTTTAGCTTGATACTACCATGTTTCTTTCCATTTTTTTTACTCCTCCTGCCTCTGGAGGATGGTCCTCATGCCATCCTCAGGCCCGTGCGGGGTGTGTGAACGTTTGCTGTGTCCGTGAGCCCTGCAGCCTATTCATGGATCTGAACGAGATCCAGGCCCAAGGACAGAGGGACATTTCATTAAATCGAGGTGTTTTATGCAATGGTGTATTATCCACTGTTGCATCGGGCAACACCACAAGACACACGGGAGTCGTGGAGCCGACTGTTCTGTCTGGAGGCTGCCGGGGAGGCAGAACCTGGACTTGTTATTGAGTGAGAGTTCATTTTACAGGCTCAGTTTCTCAAGGTAACAGGATAAGGAGAAAATAATGAGGAGGAAGGAATGTATGTTTATCTAAACTTTGGGGGACAGGAGTCTGCGATTCTGAATTAAATTTATAGCCCAGTTTGCGGCCCCAGTATGAATGGGATGACCTGGCCCTCCCCTCGGCTCCGTCTTGCTAACAAGGCTGCGCCGAGACTCCCGGGGCCGGGGAGTTACACATCAGTCTCGGCTCCCCAGGCGCCCTGGCCCTGCCTCGCGGTGTCGACTCGTGTCCTGGGGAGTCAGGACCCTGCGCTCGTTTCACTTCACAGGCCCCTCTGCGGTGTCCAGGGTTGGTTGGTTGACTTGGCCTAGTGGGCTTGTGCCAGGAGGCTGAGTGCAGAGCCAGAGCGGGGACTTGAGCAGCTTTTGGATTCCAGCAGACCCACAATCTACCTGAAAAAAGAAAGAATACTGAATTTGCAGCATCTGGAGAGAACTGTGGGGATGATGCTAGAGAAATACGACAGAGGGAGAGAGGCTGTTCTGGATGGTCTTTCTTACATGCGGAATATAGAAAAACATAAGAAAGCGTCACTCAGTACCAGGCCTAGATAAACACTTGTCTTCTGGCTGCACAGCTGAGGCCAGGAAGGGGGAGGAGCAGCAGGGGTTGAGGGAGGGAAAGGAGCCCAGGGCACATGGTGGGGGTGCTGGTTCCTGGTGCTGGGCAGGCGGCAAGGACACATTTAGAGGTCTGAACCTATCCCCTGATATAAACCTGCTTTCCCCCCATAAACATGAGCAAACATGTGTCCATACAGTGATGATGACTGAGATCACATCAGTAACTTCTCTGCTCTCAGCTGCACCAAACTGGGAGTTGTCCACACGTGGAAAGCCTGAAAAGACTCTAATATGTGGAGACTGTATGAAACACTGTGACTGACCATTGGATTAGTGAGAAGGAGAAATAGAAGGTACTTTATCCCCAGAGCCTGAGAACACGGACTCACGACCGACCAGACCCTGTGGCCCAACACACACCACACAGGGGACGGACAGAGCCGGCAGGACCAACCACAGGCAGGACAGAGCCCAAGTCAGTGATCTCATTATATCTGAAGCAATCACCAAAATGTGGACAAAGGAAACCAAAATCCAGTAGAAGGAAGGAAATAATGAAAAAAATCGGAATAGAAATAAATAAAACTCATTGAAAAAGATATTTCAAATGACCTATATAAGAAGTGCTGGTACTGGAAAAAATAAAGTAGAAAAATCTATACTCTCACTTAGAAAAACGATAGAAAACTCTAATAAAGAAAATCAGAAGTGACCGAGAAGGCACTAAACATCTCAATATACAGAGCATCCTGCTGTTCACTGTGAAGTGCTTGTGCAACAGATTGGAAAAACATGAAGAAATGAACAAAATCTTAGAATCATACAACCTTCTAAGATGGAATCAAGAAGAATTTAGACCAAGTGGCATTATTTCAATGGATGAACCAAGACAAGTCATCCATGTTAGTCCCCATTTCCCCAGGGGTGAGATAGAATCATGGGATCAGATCAACAGCTGCAGAGAAGGCGACTGACAGACTCACACCCATTTATGATAAAAACTCTGAGTGAGACGAGGCTGGAGTAACACACCCCACAGGATAAAGACCATGTGCCCAACCCCCAGCAGCATCACCCTCCGTGGGGAGAGGCGGAAGCTTTTCCTCCTTGTCAGGACCCTGATAGGGATGTCCACTGCCCCTCACTGCTCAGCCTCCTGCTGGGAGAGACATGAAAGGACCCACGTGTGAACAGCAACGGTAAAGCTGCCGCTGCTGGAGCAGATCTGGTAATATACATAGAGAACCCGAAAGGCCCCCTTGAAAGGTTAGAAACAGATATCAGTGTAGTAAAGCGCAGGCCCCAGACCATCGTATGTCTGTGTGTGAGTTGTGTGTTAAGGGACTTGGGAGATTGTGCACTGAGTTGGTGGCTTTCTTGTTAATTTTTTAGAATTTGGATTTACTTTTCACAAGAGATTTTTCTCACATATACTGATAATCATCTCTAAGGCTGTTGTTTCCATTATTATTTACACACAATTTTCTTTAGCAGATTTATAGTTTTCATTTATCCAGTGCAGAAAACAAATTTTTTCTTGATTTGTGCTTTTTTGTTGCACCACAACAAGGTCATTTGCACTCAGGAAATAAGTGTTTTCTCCTGTGTAAAGGTCCCTGTATCATCCTTCCATGTTACATTCATTGCCTGATGCATTTTTCTAAATTTGTGACAGCTGCTGGTCTGCCCTGAGTAACTGTTTTCTGCAGGACAAATCCAGTTGTCTATGCTCCATTGTGTTGTGTTTGCTCCTAAAAACATGAGAATGTGCATTTACAGGGGTCTGTTCCTGGCCATGTTCTCTGTCCTATGGCCGGTTCCTTGCTCTCTCCTCAGCCCATGTCGTCCTCATCACGAGCCTGGGGCAGGTGGGGCTGGGCAGGGCGGGAGCTCCAGCTTGTTCTCCCCCGCGTGTGTGACCTGGGCCCTGGTCTCCCTGTTGGGGGGAAAGGATGTCTGCAACAAACTCCACAGGTAGGCTTATGAGTCTGGGGACAGAGGAGCCCAGGAGAGTCCTGGGACTTTGGTGTCATCTCACCATCATAAGTGTGTCCCCTATCAGGTGACAGAGCTGGGTGGACACTGAGCACCTGTGCTTTGTGGGGACGCAGGCCCAGGTGCTTGTGCTCAAAGTGTACTGTGGGGTCTCCTGTGGGAAACGGGACCCGTGTGATGTTGGGGTGAGTGGGGTTGGCTCAGCCAGTGCTGGGAACACGTGTGGTCCCCAGTCAGGAGAGGATGGACATCTGTGTGTCCCCGCGTCTCACCTGGGCAGGTGTGGGCAGGGCTGGGGTCGGGACACAGAGACATCAGGGAGGCCTGAGGTCAGTGCCCATTTCAGTCCCCTGGGGAGTGGGGCTGCCACCATGGAGCGGGTGTCCAGAACCCGGTGCCTTGGGGCAGGACGGCCAAGGAGAAGTTGGACGCACCCGCCCATCCACTTGCGGTGTCCTCTGTTCCCCCCAGCCCTCTGGGGCGGCTGTTTCAGTCCCAGCGGCCTCTGAGTCTCCGCCATGTCTGTCCAGGCCGACAGCTCATCCCTCGGGCTCAGGGGTCAGGGCCGGGGGTGCAGGGTCGTGTGCGCGGACAGTGTGGGAAATACTGTCCCAGAGGGCCAGAGAGAAGCTGGTTTCAGCGAGGGCCTCTGGCCGCCTGCTGGGGACCGCCTGGGAGGCCCCGGCCGCAGAGCAGCCGGGCGGGGCGGGGGTGACCTGCCGTGGGCGTCCCCTGGGGGACAGCAGGTGCATCGCGGAGCAGTGGGAACTGGGCATAAGTGTGAGCCGAGGATTTGAGGCACGTTCAGGAGGGTGAAACGCGTTTGTGGCGTGTGTTTGCTCTCATGGCTTTTCAATATGACAGAAACACACGTCAGCACGAGTCAGTTCCTGCTCGGGCCTCGCTGAGGGGTTTGGCGAAGGGGAGGAGACTTGGAAGGTGCTGAGCCAGAGCAGCACCGAGTGTGATTATGTCCTCCTGGTCCTCGGTTTGTGCTCAGGCTGGTCTCGGGGAGTTGGAGAGAGGAGGAAAAGAACAAAACTGTCTGCTCAGCACGGAAGAGGGCTGTCCCGCCCCTGTCGGCTGTCAGCAGAGTCAGTCTGATTTCTGTGGCCTGGTCTGTGCTCACGTCATTCAGTCGTTCATGGAATTAGCTCAGTTTTCAGCACAACTTGAAAATGAAATTTGAAACGGGAGAAGCTCCTTTCCGCCCCTGTTGGGGAGTTTCTGGTTTGTCACGATTCAGTCAGAACTAGTTGTTGGTTTCTGCAGGTTTGAATCCCCAAGTGAAGAAGTCTATGTTTATTTTTGGTTTACTGATGGTTATTTCATCACGTTAGGTGTGGAGTTTCCCTAATGCTTTTCCGCATCTGCTGATATAGTCACTACACTGTTCTTTTACAGTATTTTTATGAAAAACCACATTTTAGACCATCAAGATTGATTGTCTCCCCCTCTTCAGACACCTGTGTTTCATTCTACATAAATTAACTCTCAAACATCACTAAGGAAATTGCAGCTCCCTGGGGTCTCCTGAGCCCTGGAGTCCTGATCTGCTCACTGTGGTCCCAGCGCCCCCTGCTGGTCCTGGGCGACTCCAGCCCTGCCCTGTCCCTGCAGGTTTGTGTCTGGGCTCCCCCCTGCTCCCCACACTGTGTGTCTCTCACACAGTAATACACGGCCGTGTCCTCGGGGCTCAGGCTGTTCATTTGCAGATGCAGCGAGTTCTGGGCTTTGTCTCTGGAGGTGGTGAATCGGCCCTTCACCGAGTCTGCGTAGTTTGTGCCACCACCACTATATATGCTTGAGACCCACTGCAACCCCTTCCCTGGGGCCTGGCGGACCCAGTGCATGTTGTAGCTGCTGACAGTGAATCCTGAGGCTGCACAGGAATGTCTGAGAGACCCCCCCAGGCTGCACCAAGTCTCCCCCAGACTCCACCAGCTGCTCCGCACCCTGGACACCTGCAGACACAGACACAGCCCGTCAGGACACGGCTCTCGGCCACCGCTTCTCCCTCCTGCCCCCTCCCCCTCAGGGTCTCTGCTCCCCAGGAATCATCTCCCAGGAGAGCCCCGAGGAGCAGCCAGCTCAGCCCACGCTCCATGGCGAGTGTCCGCGTCAGTCCTGACCGAGTGGCCCCTGGTCCTGGCTGGCTCCTGTGCAGAGCTGCAGGGCGGGCCGGGCTGGTTTTCTGCAGCAGGGGACGGCCCTATTTGCATGTGTCCCGCTATATAGCAGGCTCTGGCTTGGACTGGGGACAGAGGAGCCCGGGAGGGTCCTGGGACTTTGGGGTCCCTAACAACATCATCAGCTTGTCCCTTATCTGGTGACTGAGCTGGGTGACACTGCGCCCCTGTGGTTTGTGGTGACGCAGACCCAGATGCTTGTGCTCACAAGTGCACTGTGGGGTCTTCTTCATGCCTGAGCGTATTATTTGTTTTGATATTAGTCCTTTTTCATTAGATGTGATGTGCACATATTTTGTTCTGTTCTGTAGTGTAGTTTTTTTTTTGTTGTTTTCATACTTATAGGTTATTTACTGTACAGATCTTTTTAGGTTTCTGTAACCCATTTGTCTATGTCTTTGCTCCTCTTGCCACAGAAGCCCAGTCCACAAAGATATCACAAAGCCAGTGCTGAGTGTGCTGTGTCTTTTCTTTCTACTGTGGTGGTTGCAGCCGTGTTTATGTAGCTCAGATATGGAAACCTCCTACCTGCCCAAGGACAGAGGAATCATTCAAAAATGAGGGGGAGCTCTCCAATGGGACAGTATTCACTATAACAAAGGAAGGCACCTGCCATTTGCAACCTGAATGGAACGGAGAGGGTGATGCTAAAAGAAATAATTCAAAAGGGGAAAGTCCAATGCTGGACAGACATTGACATTTGGATGAATGAAACGTAAGAAACGTCAGTCAAACCAAGCCAGTGATGCTCTCCTGACATCTGACTGGGGAACAGCGGCCGCCAGAGGGCGGGGCCTGGGGGATGTGGGGAGGGATGGAGCCCTGGACTGTGTGTGGGGTGACGTGCTGGGGCCCGGTGCTGGGCAGGTGTGAAAGGACACAGGAAGAGGTTTGAACCTCTCACCTGTCAGAGAAATGGGGATGGAAATATTTTCCCATCTTTAACACTCTAAGCAACCATGTGTTGATATTGTCATGATGATCAGATAATAGCAATTATCATTTATGATCTCAATGGATTCATACTAAAAGTTATCCATGAATGGAAAACTGTCAAACAAATAATCAAGCATTGTCCCTCACAGTTACAAAAGCAGAACAAATGAATACAAAACCCATTAGAAGGAACAAAATAGTAAAAATTAAATAAGAAATGAATGAAACAGAAGTTAAAAAGAAAGTTTGAATGAGAAAATTAATAAAAGCTGGTATTTGAAAAAATAAACATCAACGAAATCTATAGCTGAGTTAGAAAACTGAGAAAAATTCTATAGTGCTTAGAATCAGAAAGGAATGAGGGGCCTCCCTGGTGGCGCAGCGGTTAAGCGCTGTGCTGTGGAGCTGTTGGCAGCGGCCATGCGAGTTCGACGCCCGACCGGGGAGAATCCCACATGGCGCGGCAGACCTCTCCTGCCTCGCCCGCTGCTCCCCTCAGCAGTGTATTTCTGATCTGCCTGTTCTGCTCCCCACTCTGGTGAACCCTCTCGCCGCCCCACACCTCTGGTCTGTACCCCAGCTTGTATGTATAAATAAATAAATCTTTAAAAAAAAAAGAAAGGAATGAGGAGAGGTAACAACAGATACTTTGAGAAACAGATGAAAATGTGAGCCTGCTACAATGTGTGTGCGTCAGCTCTGGAAAAAGCTGAGGAAATGAATAAAGTATTTGATGTGTACAACCTTCCAAGGCTCAATCAGGAAAATAGAAATACTAGACAAACCAATTACAAGCAAGGGAATGTAAAGTTCTCAATAAACTCTCGAAATTAAAAGCACAAGACCTGCTGGTTTTGCAAGTGAGTCCACCAAACCTTGCAGTGGTAACTAATACCCGTCTTTCTCTATCTCCTCCAAAATGAGGCAGAGGGTGGATGAGGCCAGCATGATTCTGACACTGAAACTCGACAACATCATCACACACAGAAGAGAAAAGTACAGACCAATATTGTGATAAATACAGATGCAAAACTCCTCAACAGAATCATTCCAAGCTGAATTAACAACATGTGGACAGGACCCTGTATCAGAACCCAGTGGTGCTTAGTCTACAGACACAGGATGGATGAACATGGACAAAGTATCCATGGAATTCCTCATTTGCCAGGTTGTAATTTTCTCCCATTCTCTGGGTGTTTTTTTGTTATGATGTTATCTTCTGTCTCTGTACAGAAGCTTTAGAGCTTGATGTAACCCCATTTCTTTCTATTTATTTTTACTCCTCTGCCAGAGGAGGGACATCCCCATGACATCACGAGGCCAGTGCTAGGTGTGTGAATATTTACTCTGTCCGTGAACCCTGTAGCCCCATTCACACTTATAGATGCTGAACGAGAGACGCCCAAGGACAGGAGCAGTTGGTAAAATCGAGTTGATTTTATGCAATGGCATATTATCTACCTAAAGAAGTATGAATGCTGTAGTTTGCAATACCTGGATAGAACTGTGGGGCATGATATGAGAAATATGACAGAGGGAGACTGACAAATGCTGGATGGTCTTACTTACATGTGGTCTATAGGAAAACACAGCAAAGCATCACTCAATACTAAGTACAGATAACACTTGACATCTGAGTGCATAACTGAGGCCAAGGAAGGGGGAGGGTGGTGGGGAAATGGAGATGAGCAGGGAGGGACCCAGCAAACATGGTGGGGGTGCTGGGTACCGGTGCAGGGCAGGGTGTGAAAGGTCACGTTTTTAGAGGTTTGAACCTATAACCTGTGAGCAGATACAGAGACATAAACCTGCTTTTCCTCCATAAACAAATGTGTGTCAATACCGTGATGATGACTGAGACCAGATCAATGACCTTCTCTGATCACAATTGTACCAAACTGGCAATTATGGGCACATGGGAAGCCTGAAAAATCTTTATGTGGAACTGTGAAAATCGGTGTGACTGACTGTTGGTTTAGCGAGAAGATTAAATGAGAAAAGACGTCATACCCAGAGACTGAGAACATGGACTCACGACCGACCAGAACCTTTGGGCCCATCACACAGCAAATGGGCTGGACGGAGCCGTCAGGACCAATCACAGGTAAGAAAGAGCCCAAGTCAATAATCTCTCATCATAGTCGAAGCAATCACTAAAATGTGGACAAATGAAGCCAAAATCCAGTAGAAAGAAGGAAATAATGAAAATATTGGAATAGAAATAAATGAAGCCCAGGGGAAAAAAGATATTTCAAATGAGCTTTATAAATAGTGCTGGTAACAGAAAAAATAAAAAAGTAGAAAAATCTTTATGCTCACTGAGAAAAATGATAGGAAACTCTAATAAATAGAAACAGAAATGAGTGAGAAGGGACACTAAACATCTTGATACACAGAGGATCCAGCTGTTCTCTGTGATGTGCAACAGATTGGAAAAACATGCAGAAATGGATCAAATCTTAGAATCATACAAACTAACTTCCAAGCTGGAATCAAGAACTAGGACCAAGTGGTATTTATTCTGATGGATGAACACAGACAAGTCATCCACGGAATTCCCCATTTCCCCAGGGGAAAGATGAAATCACGGGATCAGACCAACTGCTGCAGAGAAGGCCACTGACAAGACTCTCACCCATTTATGATAAAATGTCACAGTGAGAGGAGGCTGGAGTAACACACCCCACAGGATAAAGACCATGTGCCCAAACCCCAGCAGCGTCACTGTAGGTGGGGAGAGGCTGAAGCGTTTCCTCCTGGTCAGGACCCTGACAGGGACGTCCACTGCTCCTCACTGCTCAGCGTCCTGCAGGGAGAGAGACGTGAAAGGATCCATGTGTGAACAGCAACAGTAAAGCTGCCGCTTTTGGAGCAGATCCAGTAATATACATAGAGAACCGGAAAGGCCCCCTTAAAATTAGGAGCACAAATCAATGTGGTAAAGTGCAGGCTCCACAATCATCAATATTTTATTGTGATGAAGTGTCAATTATGGTACTTGGCACAATTTTAATTGTTTTTTTTAATTTTTTGTGATAATTAAAGTATTTTGTAGATCTTCATGTATTTTCTCTGTAGTTATTCTGTGAACAAAGTCAGTTTATTTCTATGTCCCAGTCTATGTTCTCTTTCCTTCCTGTTTACTGCTGTTGTTCATCCACAGCTTTGAGAGTGAAAGATGAGAAGATAGAAAGCTCCTTCCTGCCTTTGTTGAGAGGCTTCGGGTTTGTCATCATTCAAGAAGGTTCTCATTTTAGTTTTTTCTGTTTAGTTTTTAGAGAACAAAGTGAAGAACTTCATGTTTGTTCTTATTTTATTCTGAGTTTTGTTGTCATTTCATTTTTTTCTCTAATTTCTTCCTTGACTATTTATACAGTCACTCTAATTTTGATTTATGCTGTTTTTGTGGAAAAACGTGTACCAGACTCTCAACACTGATTATCAATTAATCTGATCTGGTAACGAATCATCAGATCTGCACACACACTCAGGGTCTCTCTTTTTGCACAAAATAACTCTTAATACCAGCAAGGAAATCCCAGCTCCTGGGGTCTCCTGAGCCTGGAGTCCTGATCTGCTCCCTGAGGTCCCAGCGCCCCCTGCTGGTCCTGGGCGTCCCCTGTGCCCCCGTGTGGGGTGCTGGGTGCTCTGGTGGGTGCTGCTCCCCCAGCCCCGCCCGGGCGGCTGACAGGGCAGAGCCGGCTCCTTTGACACGTTAACGCGGACACTGTGATTCGCGCTCTCAGGGCCTGTCCAGGGCCAGGACCACGACGTGGCGCTGACCGGGTGGCCATTTCCTGAGATCACTGTGGACGTTGCTCTCACAGCCGCTGTCCGGGGCTGCCCCGGGACCTCTGAGGGGACCCTGGATAGGGCAGTCCTGGGGTGTGGACAGGCCGCGCGACTCTGGGATAATTAACAAACTTTTCTTCCTGTTCCAAAGTCCTCGGTTTGTGGGTGACCGTGGAGGGCTGTGCGCTCGCCCCAGCACCCACGTTTCTGGGGTTCAGGTTCCTCCGGGCCTGAGGCGGTGATGAGGGGGATGGAGAAGACTCATGTTTCAGGAACGTGACAGTTTCATCCAGTCCTCTGCGACCTACAGAAGGACGAGACTGTTTCTCACTATTTTACCTTTCATAAGTTTTCTTCTAACAGCCTCGGTCTCCCTGACCCCCCTTCACGGCCCTGGTGCTTCTGAGAACTTGGAATTGTCCGCGTCACCCGGGGCCGGAAGGGTCTCTCCTCACCCCGCTCTGCCCCGGAGGTGGACGATAGAAACCCGGATCCTCGCACTCGGGTAAAGCCTCAGCGTGTCAGAGGGCGCCCTGCGGTCCCTCATTCTGACGGACTCTAAAGCTCCCGACTGGCCTGAGGTCCGGGCTGGACGCGCAGTGACCCCTCAGGGCACTCTGTGTCCCTG
>PVIJ01023689.1:0-13766 GCA_004024925.1 Scalopus aquaticus | reverse complement strand
TTGGCGACCTCTTTGGTGTTGAGTTCATTTCTGCAGTTCATCATCAATGTGACCTCTGCTTCCCTGTTAATCAACTCCTTGAGGAGACATGTACAGAAGATGCAGAGAAGCACCACTGCTTTTTGGAATCCCCAGACTGAAGCTCATGTGGGCGCTATGAAGCTGATGATCTTTTTCCTGGTCCTCTACATTCCCTATTTTGTCGCTACCCTGTTCCTTTATCTGCCTTCTGTAAGGATGGGCCTGGAGGCTGTAATTATTTGTGTGGTTATTTCTGTTCTCTACCACCCAGGTCATTCTGTGCTCATTATTCTCATACACCCTAAACTGAAAACCAAAACAAAGAAGTTTCTTTTTTTCAACAAGTAGAGAACTTTTCAATATTCAGTAGTGACTAGAGTTACCTTATAGTTTGGAAGCAAGATTTTTCTGTTAGCAGACTTGTGGTCCTTCAGAGAAATTTATTGTTTGTGGCAGTCTGACTTCCTTGGCCCCAGTGCCTGTATTTCAGTTCATCCTGCAATTTCTTTGACTTACATATATTTTTCCTTAGACTTATATTTTTAAATTAGACAATTTTTCTAAGAAATTTGAACATTTTGCTTGGGTGTTGCTTCCAATGGAAATGACTACTTTGTTTCTTTGGCTACTAAAGTATAATGGAAGCACCCCAGATTAAAAAAAACTTCACAGGTGACATTGCCACTTCTGTTTTTTAGGTTTAGCTGAGAAACCCTGGTAATGGGTTACCGGGGCCTGCCAAGTGTGGGGCAGGGTAAATGATCCTTGGGGGCCACTAGCCTGGCTTAAAGTATAGCAAAATCTTCCCACCTAATTGCTACTTGCAATTTTCTTTGTATGTACATATTGCTTACAAAAATTAGTATCACACTGTATGTATACATTTTTATTTTCATTTCACTTAGTAGCATATTATCACTATTTTCCCATGCCATGCAAAAATGATCTTTAAGACATTAAATAACTGTAAACACTTAAACACATGTGCCTTTGCATTTCCCTGATCAGTGCTGTCAGCACCCTGCTGATGTGTGTCATTTCAGTTAAAAAGAAAAAGAAGGATGAAGAGGACGGAGACAGTCAAGTGTGAGATGACGTGCTGGGCAGCAGTACCGGGGCCTGCCAAGGGTGGGGCAGTTTGAGGGTCTCGTTGGACAGTCTTCTGAAGGGGGGGACTGTGCATCCTGGAAGAGAGACATAATACGTTTCCAAGGCATGGTCCAGACTCCAAATCCAAGGCTCCCATTAAGGTTATCCCTAACAGTGGAGAGAGATAAGACGGGGCAATCTGAGCCATCCCGAAAGCTGCCACCCCGGGCCGGTTCTTTCTGTCAGAACAGATGCTCTCATTTGCACCATAATACCTGGAGAAGATCCAGGTATCAAAAAGCCCACAGCATAGCACGACCACGGTGGTGTCTGACCTGTAGGGACAGTGAAGGGCGACATCTTACTCCAGTGCACTGACACCTGGCCCAGTCGCTGGCCCAGCCATTGAAATAAAACCAGAGATTGGGATTTCTTGATTACCAACCAGAGGAATTGCTACCAATGTGAGTATACCCGGAAATAAACAGGGGATAGCTGGGTCTTTACCAGGTCAAGGAAACTGGAAGTAGGCAGGTCGCATTCCCCATGACCCTAAACAATTATCACAATGGGAGTGATTAGCTAAGATCTTCAAGAAAGGCTGTTGGAGGTTTTATAAGAGGACTTTGGTTTTCCCGCTCCTTGGCGTATAGTTTTTGCCACCAAAGCCTGTGACTCTTGAGAAGGAGGGTTGGTGTTTGTGGTGCCTTTTCAATCTCCGAGTCCAGGCTCTGGGTTCGTGCTTGTGCATGCAAATACAGAGGGAATCGTAACTGCTAAACTCTGTTCCTGGTCACAGCTATCAGTCTGCTTGAGGACAAGTTCGAGCAGTGCCAGGGCGAAGCCAGATTTCACAGTATAAAAATTTACTGTGCGCGTATCCTCACTGCGGGGGACCTGACTCTGGCCGGGGGCTGCACACACTCATCCGCCAGGAGCAGGCCACCTCCCGGACAGCAGTGAGGGCCTGCTCCCAGCCATGTTGACGCAAGCCGCCCTGGGGCTGCTGATGCTAGTGGCAGCGGCTGAGTTTCTCATTGGTGTGGTTGCAAATGGAGTCCTTGCTGTCTGGAGTTTTGGAGAATTGGCCAGGAAATTCAAGGGCTCTGTGTACAATCTCCTTATCCTGGGTCTGGCTGTCTGCAGATTTCTCCTTCAGTGGCTGACTATGATGAACTTAAGCCTGTTTCCATTTTTCAAGAGCAGACGTTGGCCTCTCCACCTCAATATCTTCTGTGTCCTGATAAGCCAGGTCAGCTTGTGGTTTGCCACTTTCCTCAGTGTCTTCTACTTTAGGAAGATCACCACTGTTGAGTATCCTGCCTGCTTGTGGCTGAAAAAGAAGACAAAGACTTATTGCCTGAGTTTCTGGTGGTTTCTGGGGTGCCTCGTCATCAGTCTGTTGGTTGCAGCTCACGTTGACTTAGAGCTCCACAGTTCTTCCCAAGGAAACAGCAGCATTCTGTACCCCCTCTTAACTCGGCGCTATGTGTATATATACATGCTACAGCTCAGTTTAGGAAGTGGGCTGCCTTTCTTGGTGTTTCTTCTTTCCTCTGGGATGCTGATAGTCTCTTTGTATAGATACCACAAGAAGATGCAGGTGTGCACATCTGGTAGGAGTGATGCTCGGGCCAAGGCTCACATCACCGCCCTCAAGTCCCTCGGCTGCTTCTTTGTCCTCCACACCGTTTATGTGCTGGCCGTCCCCTTTTCCGTCAGCTCCAAGTCCAGTGCTCATTTTACCTCTGTCTACATCTCTGAGACACTTATGGCTGCTTATCCTTCTCTTCATTCTGTCATGCTGATCATGGGCAATCCCAGGGTGAAGCAGACTTGCCAGAGAATCCTGTGGAAGGCGGTGTGCGCTTGGCGGTCCTGGGGGCCATGAGCTGAAGGTGCAAAGTGTGGTCAGAGGACTCTTTGGAGATGATCTTTCAATAGCTCTAACAGCTGACTTTCGTATCTTTAAACATTTTCCATCTTGACACCAAATCAATAGGAACAGGAAATACAGAAGAAAAATCAATGCTATTTGTCTTTTTACAGTGTGAAGTACATTATTTTACTGCATTTAAAGAAATCAAAGATGGGGTTCTATGGTAAAAGAGGTGTTATGTGTTATATAGCATATATAGAGCAAGTAATTCATTACTTTAAAAATTACGTTTATCAGTTATAGAGGAAGCAGAGATTAGGAATAATCAATATAGTTATCCTTAACTTTTATGAAATTGCACCTGTCCATTATCTCAATCATTTTAGATGTGATCCTTTAAAAGGGAAGTATCAAGTAGTTTTTTTTTCTTTTCTCTCTTGTGAAATCTTATTAGAAAACAAAAGGAAAAAATTTTATGTTTTTGGAAGTTTCTGTGATTCCTATACTTCCCTTTTAGGATAAAAATTAGCTGACTAATTACAGAGAGGGCAAGCCATCTCTCTATTAAGTTCCAATACCCGGGATCTGGTGTGCAGCAAGATGGGAGAGAGGGGCACTTTCTTCTCTCACAAAGAGAGCAGCCATTTAGTCTCCTGACTGTCCTTCTGGGGTCTCCACAGCCTGAAGCCGGAGTTGGGCGCCAGTCTTGGGTGGGATGGAGATCATCTGGAATGTCCAATCCACATCAGCAGGGACTGTGTCTGCGTTAGTATCTCCTGTGTCTCTGTTGCCCAGAAGACCACTTAGTCCATAGTACACAGTTTTACACATTTTATAAGTGTTGTTACTGCTCTTGCAGTTCTCCTTCTGTATAATGAAGAAGCTGGACACAGAGAGGCCAACGATCTGCTGAGAGTTTTGCAGAGCTGATGCCACTGCTCACACCAGAACTTAGTCTCCTTTCTGCTGGTCCAGGGCTCTTTCCTTTGCCTCATGCTACCTTCTTAAAGAAGTAGCTTTGCCTCTCTCCCCTCTAATTCCAGTCCTCTTCCTCCATATTTCTCTGTCTGCCTTTTAGCCTTGTTTGGATGCATTTTCTTTGCTTCGATTCTATGGGATATGTAATACAAAATATAACACTTGAGATACCTAATTTTTTTTTACTTCTTATTAACCATGCTAAATCTACCTTCACTAATCTGTTTTCTCCAACATTTACTGTTTCCTTACTCAAAGCTGTGAACATGCTGGGCACAGGTGGATATTAGGTATCACTCAGGGGAAAGCTGGCCCCACTGTGAAATGCGTGAGGGTAAGCGTGTGTTTTATCTTCTGGAAATGATAATGTCCAACCTTTTCAAGCAGATGTGTGCTTCATCTTGATTATATTTTCTGTAATAGGATGAATTTTCCATTATATAGCATGCCTATTTTCAAGTAGAATTCCTTTGTGACCAATTGCGATAATGATAATGGCAGTACCTAACATTTGTATTGGGGTTTACATTTTATTAGGTAATCTCATGTGTAGTCTATTCTCTCATCTGGTTTTAATAGCAACTCTCTGCTGTCCATAGTTCTAGTCCCATTTTACAGATGAGAAAACTCAAGCTGTAGTGATGATTTTCTCAAGATTGTCAACTGGTAAATGTTGTGTTTGAACAGTCCCAGATTGTTGGATGACAAATCTGCATGTGCTTTTGCTAGTAAACCTTAAGTTCCTCTTGTTCGTACTTACATGACTTCATGGTAGGATTAGCCTATTGAATAATCAAATTTATGAATTTTGTTTAAAAGGTTATAATAAAAAACTAAAATTTCAGCTTTGACATTGGTTGGGATGCCTGAGAACCAAGATCTAAAATCACGACACAAGGGACCACGGAGATGGATCACGGGTGAATTGGTGGTGGGTTACCCAAGGGGAATACAAAATGTAAAAGATATATAAAAAAAATACACACACACACACATATATACACACACACACAATAAAGAGCCACAGGGAGAAAGGAAAAAAAAATCATGACAGACCATAGCTTCTATGACTTGCCTCTTCTTATGGGCAAAAAAACTGGCATTTTCCCTGTCCCCTTTTGGAATTTGATTTACTTCCTATTTTGTACAAGATTTCACTCCTGATGGTGTGAGGCTGCTTTGCAAATCTAGAGGCAAATCCACATTCTGGAATTGATTCCTGTGTAATTGAACCTTTTCTAGTTTGCATTCCCAGAGCTGCAGCTGCAACCGTGTGATTCTGTGTGCGGGTGTACATGTGCCCATGCACAAGTGTTTAGAGGTTACTAGTTTCCCTTCCTAGTATGTGGTGTGATTTCTGATGGTGCATGATGGAAGAGGGCTAAAAAAGTTTGAAAAGGTAGAGAAAGGTAGAAAATGAACATTTCCTCCTCTGCTCCCCATTATTAGTTCTGCTGCTGAGAAAGAGTTGTATTTTATCATTTGTCTCAGTTCTTCTAGTGATTATGTTCCCAACTCTAAATAATAAGATGTTGGCTCTTGTTCTTGGTTTGTCAATGTTGAGCTGTAACTTTTGGATTATTTTAATCAAAGTTTGAGAATTATCTCACTTAATCCCAGATCCATCCCCATCTCCTACACTTGATTAGTTTTATTTGTCATCTTTCCAGTTATTAATTTTATAACTTTAGGTAATATATTTTTAACTTTACTTCTTTAAATCATAACATATGACAGTATGTACAGAATCTGAATTATATAAATGCTTCAACATTCCTGTACTTTCTCCATATTACAACTCAGATGTCCAACTTCATGTGACTTAAGGACACAATAAACTTACTAGAAGGAATTTGGCTGTCTCATGGAATCAGTGGGGAGCACTGCCACTCACACTTTACTGATCAGCATTGTGTCCTTGATAATTCCTCTTTGTCTGTGAATTTGTTCCTTTGAGTCAAAGCTCCAAGTTCCAAAATCTTGGCAAAGCGCCTCACGGTAGCTAAATTTTGCTCACACACCTTTCTAAGCTGGCAGGTGTTGGTGTTAGGAAAAGTATAATTTTCTTTTGGCTTTTAAAATATGTATATATAAATTAGAAGAAATAAAGTACTCCACAATTGGTTTAAATGGCAGGTGGATAAAGCTGAAGGTAAATTAATGAACTGGAAGATCACCTTAAAGAATTTTCTTAAAATGCATTAGGAACAAATTAAAAGATGAAAATGTAAAAGATTAGAAAAGTTATATGGCACAAAGAAAAGGGTCATATCTATATAAAATGAGTCCCAGAGAGAGAAGGAAAATGAGAAAAATAATGAAATATTTAAAGAATTAATAATCAAGAAATGTGATTAACTCAAGAAATTGAGTTAAAGACAGATTTAAAAAAATGCTTGATTTAATTAAAAAAGTTTTTATGACAAGGAAAAAATTCATCCCAAGACTTTTAAATATACACATTGATCTTAAAAACCCAATGATGTGGTGAAACTGTGCCCTGTATGATTTTTCTTCTCAGCAGTTAGGTACTAAGAAGACAAGGAATAAACATGAAAAACTCCTCGATTTAAAAAGATCAAAGGTACCAAACAAGAGAGATAAGATGGGGGGCCTCTGTCACACTCAAGCACCTTCTGGAGCCATTTAAGAATATAAAGACTAAAGAAAAGTTTATAAGACTATTTGAGAAAGAGCAGATCAAGAATGAGTGACACTTTTCAACAGAATACAGAAGAATAAGATTTTTGCATTACATTTTATTCTAGCAAATATTAAGTGCCCATTTCATGTATTGCTCTTGTTCTTCACATCATCATGGGATATGGGCAGAGGCCAAACAAGAAAGCATAGGCTACTGGTGTGCTGCATCGAAAGATTTTTATTTAGAGATTCATTTATCTTTTTTTTTTTTTTGAGTTTGGGGGAAGTAGTGGCTTGTTCAGTACTTCAGGCAGAGCCGGTGGGATGCAGCGGGAATAGCAGGGTCTCACTTGTCTTTAGTGACATTTTCGATCCAGGCTACGTATTTGTAAACGTTGGTGTAAATACCAACATCTCCTCCCATGAAGTGGCCCACCTCGATCCCTTGGAGCCTGTTGTTGCAGATAACGGTTGCTACAGCGACCTCCTGCAGGTAACAGTGCAGTGATGGGGAGAGAGGTAGAGAGGTTAGGTCACCTCCATGGAGCACAGGGCAGGAGAGCCCCTCATAGAGCCCCCAGGCTGGCTCAGGAAGGAGCACTGAGTCCAGACACAGGAAGCTTGGTTCCCAGGTCTAGCTTCACGTAACTAGCCTGTGTGACCTTGAGAAAGGCAGAGAGGAGCCTTTCTAGAACTCACGTGTAAAAATGAGCCAAGCCCCTTTGTTTTTGAACTGGTAAAGCCAGTTCCAGTTTGTGAACATTTGAATTAATTTTTTCAATCAGTGCCCATTTTCACGTGCAGCAGTGAGAGTAAGAGCCTCGCAGGGGAATTAACTTCAAGCAGTGCTTGGTGCCCTTTGGTGAAGAAAGTCCTCTGTCAGGAGAGGCCATCCCTAAGGACACAGCAGGGCCTGTGCTGGGCCTAACCGCGTCTCAAAAACCAGACAGGGATTTCTGAGTTACTTAAAATATCACAATTAATAGTTAACTAGACATGCACAAGACAATGAAAGGTGAATAGAGGGTAAAGATTACCCCAAAAATTCGGCTGAACACTTTTAGAAACTTGACACACAAGGTGTTCCGGCGGGTCCGCCCTTGCTCGGTCTGCTGGCACTCTCTGTCGGACATCACAGGGGCCTCCAGGCTCTGCCTTAAGTCAGGGTGTCTGCCTGAGGGGGGTAAAAGCGACCTTCTTGTTCACAGTTGTCATTCAGCCTTTCCAACCACTACCTTCCGCCCGCAGGGGTACGTCTGAAGAAAGTAAGGGGTGAAATAAGGGACATGATCGTGTACTTGATTATGAGAGTAATTCAGACGATTTAAAAATAGTCTTGATGATTCTTTCAAAAGAGAGTTTTCTTGCTCCTCTGCCCAGCCTTGCAGGAGTAGGAGGTAGCCCCACTCAGTCCCTGGAGGTGCCCTGTGCGTGCAGGATGACAGCTTGGGGGGAGCAGCAGCCCCCACTGTGCACTGTGTCTCTGACTGGGAGAGGCGTGGCCTCTGTGCCGAGTCTGCCAGCCTGGTGGCTCCAGCTCCAAAGCCGGGGAAGCAGCGGGGAGAGTGCCCAGGGAGAGGAGGAGCTGTGGGCAGCTCTTCGCGGCACCACGTGTGTGTCTCCCTTAGGTCACCTGTTCTTCTTAGCTGTGTGGACCTGGGTGCCCTTCAGGGCGAGCTGGTGACTGGGCCTGTAGGGCGTTGTTGTACTCACCACTGTTGTCTTGGCTCCAGTCCAACCCTGAGAGCACGCAGTTGGTGCCCGGTCGGACGCTGCTGGTGGCGAGGGCAATGGGCTGGACTTTCGGGTTGAGTTCGGCAGGCTTGGTCAGCTTAATGAGCATGAGGTCGTCCTGGGGGTTGCTGTGGCTCTGGTTCCAGTAGCGGAGAATGTTAATGGGGCTAATTATCTGCTCAGTTCCATCTCTGACTCTGATCTTGAAATTTCCCAGTACCACTCTCAAATTTCTGGAGGGAAAAGGGGTTGTAAGTAATCCCTATCACCACCACCACCACCACCAAAGCTGACAGTGACTGTTACAGGGTGCCAAGTGCTTTGTCTGGAATCTGGACTAGCTCATAGAGCACACACTTAAGTGGTATATTTTAGGTGGATCTGAAAGGTGGATCCTATTTTTAATCCTATTTTACAACCGAAGCCTTGGAAGCACGTAGAAGTCATTCACTCGTGGTCACAAAGTAAGTGTGGAGTAAGTGGTGGAGTAAGTAGTCCTTCACCACATTGTCTTTATGTAGTATTCTCCGTGTGCTGGAGAGGAAGATTATGTGTGGTATAGAAATATATTCCCTTCTCTCCAGCTCCAGTTTATCCACTTGGTTATTTTCATTCTTGTGGGGATAAGCGACTGGATGGCCCTAGGTTGGATATCTCCTGTCGGCTTCATCAGATTCACTCACAACCTACGTCATGCTGCTCTGGTCCTCTGGAAGGTGATATGTGCAGATTAAATTGGTGGTTCTTTTGTCCTTTGGCTTCTGATTGGGATTGACTAATAGGAAGCACCAGAAATAACTGGCGAGAGATGAGTGAGGTTAGAATATTTATGTTCCCTGCTCCCTTTCAGCCTGGTTGCTGTAGAGTGACTGTCACCAAAGGAAATGGCTCCTACAGGCAGTCTCTCCACAGAGCGCGCATGCTCATGCGCTCTCTCTCTCTCTCTCTCTCTCTCTCTCTCTCACACACACACACACACACACACACACACACACGCACACACTTTTTCCGAGTCCTGACCCCCACTCTTTTCCCCTCTCTCTTTAGTTCTAGGGTAGTACCTGCCCCTTTCTAATACTAACCTTGGGGGTACTGACTTATTCTTTTTGTTTTCTCAATTGTTTGTCTATACTTTTGTCATTAGTGCATTTTAAAAACTCTCCTCAATTTCTCTAATTGGAGTGTGCCAACAGTTCCTGTTTGTATTATCAGTCAAAAAGTTGAACTGATGGGAGACTGAGGAAGTTTAATGCATAGAACAGGGTTCCTCAATAGCGGCACTAATGACCATTTGGCTTGGAAAGTCTTTGTTGTGGGGGCCTCTGCACTGTAGGCTCTTTAGCGGCATTCTTGCCCTGGCCTCTGTTCATTAGATAGAACAGCACAGACCCTCCTTCCCAAACTCTGTTGTGCCAACCGGAAATATCTTCAGACTTTGCTGAATACACACCAGAGGTAAGGTTGCCTTTGTTTGAGAAGTGTTGGTGTAGAATGCATAGATGCTGTTTTGGGGGTGGTAATGGCCAACACTCACGGTAAGTAGCAGTGAGCTGGAGCCAGCACCCAGTTGTTTTTGATGAGGACACCCACACAGGGGTTGAAATGAGACTTGAGGTACACCAAGTATGGAGCATGGTCTTCTTTCTGCACAAGCGAGTGAGCAGAGAATACTGTCCCTGAGAAAATAATTAATATTCTTAATATATAAGATGTTCTTAAATAAGACAATGAACAATTTTCTAGTTGAAAAGGAAGAAAGTAATCAATGAGGTGAGGGAATGTGATTATTTATAATAATTATTATTTATAGTGGTTATTTATAATAATCATTTTTTGTTTAATGTTGATAATATTTGATCCAAGAAAGTACAATGAACTACCCATCACTTCTTGTCAACATTGGAGTTGATTCTGTCTTTTTGAAAAGCATTTTAGAAATGGGCATCAAGAGTCATACATGGATCATCACCTGTGAACTAATAATTCCAACCCCAGCAGTGGTAACAGTGGACATCGGCATAAAAAAGTACATGAACAAATGGAGCGTTCTCTATGTACTTATTAAGAATATTAATAAGTACTTATTAAGAATATTATGTACTTATTAAGAATATTAAACAGAATGGAAAGGTTGATAAAAATTTACATTAAAACCAGTAGTGCAGTTGGCTCAAAACAAGTAAACAAAAACTTAAACCATTATGTGTAAAAGTATGTAAGAGCTGGAGGAAGTCCAACATTGTTGACATGTATTGATTGAGAGGAGGGATTATAAATATGTTTATTTTTTTCTACTTTTTAATATTTCCAAATTTGCTAATATGAACATGTAATGCTTTGAGAAATGAGTTATTTAAAAAATATCAGGAAGAAAGGAGGTAAAGGCTGATACTAGTATCAGAATGAAAGTACTGTCCTTGTCCCCCTACTTTTGCTAATTCTCCCCAGGCCTGGACCTGTACCTCCCCCACTCTTCTCTATGTGACCACATGGTTAGAAACGCCAGGGGGAAAGGGAGGAGTATTAATGAGGATGAGACATTGAACTCATGTTCTAAGTGCCTTACGTGGATTTATATAATCTTCACAAAGTCTCTGTAATACAGGACTAATATCCTGATTTTGAATGAAGGAACTGAAACAAAGATGAACTAATTTATTTGTCTAAACTCATGTAAAGAAATATGTGAAGCAACCTAGGCAGTCAGGGAGTAGTGGGGTACAGCTCTCCCACAAACTCGGCCATCAGAAGAATTCATGGAATTCAGGGATTACAGGAGGTAGAGCCCCAGGATTCGATGTTTTGTTCCCCCTTTCTCCATTCCTGCATTCTGAGTCTTTAAGCTTTTGAAGAGAAGTCAAAATGTGTTCTTTGTCGCTGTGACTACAACAGGACTTGTCCAGTGGGTGATAAGATCCACAATTTTGAATAACTGAGCGGGGTGGGGGAATGACACTCTTAAGTCCAGGGCAGGGGTGCACCAAACCACCCCAGGTTGGTGCTGGGAGCTCAGCCTCAGCCTGTCTTGAGAGCCTTTTGATAACTCTTCTTTTGCATCCTTCTCCTGGCCCACACCTGCCTTAGTTCAGTCCTATTTTGACTGGTGCTTTATAGGACAGAGTGGGTGGTCAGGGATACGTACCAGCAAGGACACCCAAACAAAAGATAAACTTCATAGCCATCCAGATCTTTCTCTGTGGGATGTAGAAGATCAGCAGAGTGTGGAACTCTCAGCGCAGTCTTTTCGGGAACACCTGGTAGAAGCAGTGAATGTGGTTAGGCTTGGGGACATGGCTTAGGACTGAAGAGCCGCTCTGGGCATAGGTGGTGGGTGGGGAGGGGATGGAGGACACCGAAAGAAAGAAGAGGCTCCCATTAAACAGGTAGGGATACATCTGCTCCTTGGAAGGTGGGGACTCTCTTTTGTGCCTCTCTTTTGTAGCCTTTCAGGAAAGGAAAAAGAAGCCCAGGTCCCTCTGGGCTCATTCCCCTTCATCCTCTGTCCCTAAAGCCTGTCTGCCTAATGGAGTTCCACTGTCTGTGGGAAAGGGAGCTTGAGGCTCAGGACTTGTCTTCCCCATGAAGTTTCTGAGGCCAAGACTAGGGGGGACTGTATTCTCCACCTTAGCTCAGGAAAACACTGCCCCACATTTGCTCTGAACCCCCTAATAGCTACTTGTATCTTCCCTCAGCCCCTCCCATCTTTATTACACTAGCTTCATCTTGCCCTTTGATCACTATTTCATCACTCAGTCATCATCACCAGTCTGGTCTCGGTGTACTGCTCAACAGCTGTGAGCCAAGGAAAGGTGGGAAGTGAAGAGCTTCATGTGATTGTTTTAATGGGCAGGGAATGGTGTACGTGCGCGGTTACGTTGCTTTGAGGGCCTACTGTGAGTCGGTGACAATTCGGAAGGCAGGGCCTCTGAGTGCTTGTCACCTAACAAGATTTCTCAGGCACTCTCAGACTTATGCGGTCACCCCTGGGTCATTGCTGGCAGCTGACGCTCACTGAGCCCTCCCGGAATCCCGGGCACGGCACCCAGTTCTTCGCGGGCAGTTTCACTGGTGATTTCATATCACTTAGTCTGGGATTAAAAAATTAATTGTACATCGTATTATTCTAACCCTTTAAAATTTCTTAAGCCTGTAATCTCATTTCAGTATCAACTCCTGGAAATTGGAGGCAGAGCTGGGGCTGCTGCCATTTTTTTCTGATGTGTAAGTGACAAAAATGAAACAGATTTTAGTGGTTTTCTCAGAAATGCAAATGTTGCAAACTAGTGGGATCTACATCTTATTACTGGATGCCCACAACTTTTCAGCCACATCCTCTAGGCTTTAGCTAATCAACCAGCATTTGTGGATCTTAGAAAAACACATGTCCCTCGCACAAATTCCCTGATGTGTGAAATGAAAAACAGCATGGGACATACTTCCCCGAACCTGCCAGCAAGCTGGAGCCACATGGGCAGTGGCGCAGATTTATGAAATACGCTTCCATTTTGAAGACAGGATAGAGTTGTGGAAGGTCTTCTGTGATGGGGTGGGATTAGTTAAAATTGGTGAGAAGTGGAGTCAGAGATATACTTTATTTTGAGGTCAGCTACAAGCCTCGATCTTTTGGAAAGACTATGGGCTGGGAAGGGGGTTTGAAATTGGTTTGGGAGCATAAGAACTAAGCCAGAAAAGCAGGAGCACAATATAGGATAAGATATCGAAAGACAACAGTTTTTCTATGGGTTTCAAATTGGCATCTCTAGTACAGATTTACAGCTTCCTCCTGGGAAGCAGTTTTGCCCCTCCTTTAGGTCATGGATATTTAGCATGTCAAAATTAAACTCCTCACTCCTTTCACCCCTCAAATCCACTTTGTTGCCCTTTTTTCTTTTCTTAGGAGATAATTCTATATTCCATTTGTTTGCTCTCTTTTTCTCACCACTGAATTCCAGAGTCCATCCCACTTCCGGAAGCCTCCTAAAGCCACCCATATCTTTCCATTCTCGCGTCTGCCCTCCTACCCAGGCCGCGGTCTTGTCTCTCTTGAACTGCGTGTGTCCCTCCCAAACCTTGCTCACCTTGACATTCTCCCCTTTTCTCAGAACTGTCTTTTATTCTCTGGACTGCAGATGAGATCATATTAGTCTCCTTCTTAAAACTCTTCAGTAATTCCCTGTTGCCCATAAAATTAACCCCATCACAGCTTAGGGCCCCCTTCAATCTTCTTCTGACCCCCTCTTTGCCACCTCTCTCCCATCAGCCCACTCCAAACACTTTTTGCCAGACCTACCAAACTACATCCAAGTGTGGGTTTTCTTGTTCCAACATGGGCAACTTTTTTTTTTAATATAATATATATTTTTATTGTTATTTATGTCTTTTACATTTTGCATTCCCCTTGGGTAGCCCACCACCAATTCAC
>PVIJ01023688.1:0-13763 GCA_004024925.1 Scalopus aquaticus | reverse complement strand
ACTGATTGTCTCTCTCCCACCCGGCCTCCCTATAGTCCTGTTATAAGTGAAACCATTCGATATTTTTCTCTTTCTTTCTGGCTTATTTCACTGAGTTTGATCCCCTCTAATTCCATCCATGTCGCTGTTTCCCTTTTCTAATAGACATCCTTCTCAACTAAGGTGGCTGTATGTATTTCATAGAGTTTACCAGTATAGGATTTAATGAATGCTGCTGATTTGTGATTAAGTAAAATCCTAGAATTTAAAAGCTGGAAAAGACCTTAGATTTCTGCTCCTGAGTTTAAGCCACGGAAAACAAGTTCTTTACTCCAGAACATTTGAAAGTTCTTAGATTATTTGCTGATGGAAGAGTTAGTGACATTCAGCATTTCCTGTGTATTTTGAGGAAGACCACTTTGTGTAGACCAGTGGTTCTCAAAATTTTGTTGTTTTGAGACCTAAGACAAGAAACTTACTTGCCAAGCAAAGCCCTGAAAGTTGTCTGATATCACAGACCTGTGAGGTGGCACTTCGAAGCTGCTGTGTTTACAGGCATCCCCAGTAAATTTGATGTCACTAGAACTGTCGCCACACTTTAGGAAACAAAACCAGCTGGACACAGATGATGAAGCTTCCAGATCTGGTGTAATCTAACCAATATACTGACTGCTCCAACCTCAGAAGAATGACTTAGTAATAGCATATTTTCTCTTACCCTCATCTGTGCTCAAGGTCTGAAAATGACTTACTAGGCAGAATTTAAACAGTACTAAAATAATAACATTTATTCCCATTAAATTGAATTTGGGGGCATAGAATATCCTGAGATAGGAAATGAAGTATTCCAGTATGTCCAAGATTAATTAATGATCATATTTCCTCAGAAGGAACAGGACCTATTGAATCAGATTTTGACTACAGCTGAAATGCAGAGATCATCTCTCATAGGGCTTCTGCAAGTGGACTGTGCAGATAACCATGATGTGTAAAACCAATGGTGTCTGATTTCAGAGAAAACAAAAGGAAGCTTTTGTATCTTGATGATGAAAAATTTCTTTCAGAGTAATTTGTAGAACTAATGTCCCAGCCATTTTGTTGTGTAGTTTGCTTATTCTACCTTGATAAGACTGAAAGAGTACCTCCACTTTCCAGCCCTTTAGCAATTGTGTGTGAGGGGATTTTACCTTCCTTTTTACAGCTGGTCTCTGAATATTATGCTTGAGCTAAAAGTTTAGGCCTATTTATTTTGTAGCACTTCACAAAACTGCAGGGGGAGGCAGAGAGCTGCTGATAGATTTACAACATGGAAATCAACTTACTGGTGTTGTTTCAAGTGTTGAATGCCTAGCACATAAAAGCTATAGCCATTAAGTCAAAATTCAACATGAGTGTAGATGGCAACATGCTTAGAGGTCTAGGACCCAGATCTCATCAGGGTCTTTTTTGGACACATGTCTAAAATGTGTCAAGATGTCAAACAGAAACAGTTAAATGGTTTTTTGGAAGTAGATAAACTTCAGTCAGTCATTCATTGATGATTCTTCAAGTGAATTTATAATGAATAAATTGTTTGGCTGGGGATGTGGGATTGGGGTATAACAAAAAGGGAATTGGGGCCTCCCTGGTGGCGCAATGGGTTAAGCACAGCACTGTAGAACTGTCAGCAGCTGCTGCGCAAGTTCGATGCCTGACCAGGGAGATTCCACATGGCGCAGCAGACCTCTCCTGCCTCGCCTGCTACTCCCCTCAGGCATGTATTTCGGTCACTCTGACTGTTCTGCTCCCACTCTGTCTCTGGTGAGCCCTCTCACCACCCCGCACCTCTGGCCTGCACTCCAGCTTGTATGCAAAAATAAATAAATCCTGGCAGTGGTAGAACTACCATGTCAAGATGGGAGAAAGAGGGAGTAGTCCCCAGCCGTACAGGGCAGATTGTCTTGTTGTATATCGATGTCCTTTTTCATGTTACTTTCTTACTAGCTTCTAGTCAAGTTCCAGGACACTGAAATATACTGGAACTACTACTTTTGATCATTTTGTTTGGTTTTATAATTCCTTTTAAATTAGAGGATTTTTGGAGCCTCCCTGGTGGCGTAACAGGTTGAGTCACAGCACTGTGAAGCTATCCAGAGCCACTGCAGCATGAGTTCGCTACCTGGCCAGGGAGCTTCCCACATGGCATAGCAAAACCTCTCCTGTCTCACCCGCTGCTCTCCTCAGCAGTGTATTTCAGTTGATCTTCTTTTCCTGCTCCCCACTCTGTCTCTGGTGAATCCTCTCACTCCCTCCCCCACACCTCTGGCCTACATCCCAGCTTGTATGCATAAATAAAATAAATCTTTAAAAAAAATTAGAGGATTTGGCTGCCTCTTCACTTTGCCACATCAGAAGTCATGCCTAGTAACAAGTTTTAAATTGGTAAATATTTTACACATTCAAACATTAAAATTAAGTCCAAAAGGATGAGGAGGGAAAAAAGCCTTAAGACCGATTCCAAAACAAATTAATGTAACTATCTCAAGTTGATCTCATAGAGTAAAGAATTCCAGAAACTTTTGGACATAGCACTATGCCTAAATAGGAGATATTCTAAAATCGGGAAGAATGGCAGTGAAATCATGAATTTTACATAGGCTAACTGTTGGTAGTGATGTTCATACAATGATTTTGAAATGTTTTATATATTATAGGGTACAGAAAATGAGTAGATAGAGTTCACAGAAGAGGGGCAGGGGAGGGGCAGGGACACAAGGAAGCAAGAGATGAGGAGGGGTCATTTGTTGCAGTCTTTGACTCATGGGATTTTTTTTTCTTTTTTTAAGATGTGTTCCCTGGGCTGCTTCAATGAAAGGACCTAAAGCAGTGTCACTGTAGTAATAGACGCCTATTAGAGTGTCTATTACACTCCCCACTAAAAGGCTCAGCACTCCTTGGAGAAATGACTGATTGCATTCTGGGACACACAGAGTTCAAAGCACTGCACTGGAACATAATGTGCACAGGTAGCAAAGTCCCCCCTTAGAAGGACAGATCAAGGCCAAGGCCCAGGCAATCCTGAAAGTGGGTTAGGGAGACTTGGGCGTAAATCCTGGAGGGCCCTATGGGAGGAATTGGGCCAGAGAAGGGCTTACCAGGGGCACCTCTTGCCCAGGTCCAAGGGCTGCACACTGCAGCTGTACAGTGTTCCACAGCCCACAAAACTGCTGAAGTAAGAAACATCCCAAACTTTTGGCAGTGCTTTTATTGTCTTTGCAATATTAAACACACACACAAAACTGTGAGTAATAATTGAAGTCCCAAATTAGAGACAGTAGATTATATATAGTCTATAGTCAAAGGAGGATCTTATGGGAAAGTGAAAGATGGCTTGGGGGGAAATATCATTGTGCTAGACTTGGAAAGCTAAGCTGAGAAAATTTGGTTTGGGCAGGTGCGAGGAAGATGTGAAAGAGAAACGACACTCCAGCGTGGGGATATAAGCAAAGAGTGGAATGAAGAATAAGCGCAGTGAGTTTTGAGAGACAATAATGACTTGTGCTGGTAGTAACTGAAGGAGATAAGATTGACTAGGTTGGAAAAGAAGTTTTGGGGCATAAAGAAAAGATTTCTGAGTCTTGATTTTCTGACCTGTAAAATGAGTAGTTAAATACCTCCATGCCCATCTCTCAGAATTGTCTTGTAAAGCAAATGAACTAATGAATGTGACGGCAGATTAGGCAGTGAAATACTATACTGCTGTAGATTGTATTGCACTTTGAATACCATACTGAAAAGTTTGCAGTCACTGTAATAACCATATAAATAAACTGCAGGCTTTGTCTGTCTGGGATTTTCCTTGACTGACCGTACCTGTTCCTGCGATTTTCTAATGTAAAATGATGTCACTCTTTCCTCCCAAGTTTTTTAGTGATGGGGAGGAGTACTAAGTAAAGAGTCCTATAAAACTTCTTAAGATGGTTCCCGTTTTTAGGGGAATAGATTTTTAGAGCAGAAGTGAGGCCTCCTGGAATGTGTTAAAAGTCTCAGGGGGGCCTCCCTGGTGGAGCTGTCTGCAGCTGCGAAGTGAGTTCAAAGCCCTGCTGGGGAGATTCCCACATGGTACCACAGACCTCTCCTGCCTCGCCCTCAGCACTGTATTTCCGTCGATCTACCTGTTCTGCTCCCCACTCTGTTGAACCCTCTTGCCACCCCATGCCTCTGGCCTGTGCCCCAGCTTGTATGCATAAATAAATAAATCTTTTTTTAAAAAAAGTAAATCTTTAATTAAAAAAAAAAGTCTCTGTGGGTGTGTCAAGGACTCCAGACCACTTGAGACCAGAACCCAGAAAGATGTGCGCCTGATGATGGTGCCAAACCTCACTCAGCCAGCTCACTCCATGTGAAGGCTCAGCACTGAGCGTGCTGAGATTTCTCCACTGCACATTTGCCCTTGCATTCCTGAAACATGATACAGTCTGTGTGCCATCCTGTGGGGAAAGAGTATGAGGCAGCCAAATGAACCCCAGTCCTTGCACTGCCATTAAATTCGTCTCTTGGCACAGCTAGAGATAGTGCATACTTGGCAGAATGCTATTTTTAGCTATTTCCAGGGAGATGTTCAGCATGATATTGATAATTGCATTAATCCTCAATCTACACAATCTGTGGAAGCAGGCACATTTTTCCAATGTTTCCTGCTTAATGGACCACTGAGCCATGATTTATGAGCCAAAAAAATAAGAGGCCTTCCTTAGAATAATTGTCCTCAGAAATGTGTTCTGGAGCCCTTCTCTTTGCCAGGTAGTCCTCTTCTAGTTAGACACAGCGGGCTGCTATCCTCCGGCTGGCTGCCTATGCTGGCCCTTATTAGTAGTTACTCCTGGGGATACCTTGGATCTGGGCTTTGCCCTTTGGCATCTTTTACCAAAGGATGATTCAGTTCTTAACACACGTGTGTGTACACACACAGTTCACAAGTTTGATCTGGCAGTATAAGTGATTCATCTGTGTTTGTAAAACATTCCTGACAAGTTGGCACTGGAGGACAAATTTTAGCTTGAAATTAGAGTTAAAAGCAGAGGAAACTGAAAGTTCTTAAAGAAGAGTTCATTAAACTCTAGTAACTTGAGCTGCCTGTCTCTAAAATTTCTGTTTATAAATAAGTTTTAATCAGTCTCGTTATAGGATTCTCTTGGCTTCCAGCATCTAATCCCCTCCTGTCTGGAATCCTTCTTCCATTAAGCACTCCGTCTTGTTGAGTTGGCAGTACACCTGTCCCTCACTCAATTCTCTGATAGCCCATGGGGGGGTGGGGGGGGGGGGGCTACGCTTGGTCTGTTGAAGGACTCTGACCAAAACTTTGACTCTGAGCCAGGGCAAAGAAAAGGAAGTAATTAAGATTCATTTGCAGTCTTTGCACCCCTGTCCTGGCCAGACTGTTCCAAGAAGGACACTGACTGCTTTCTTGCTTCTTAGCAGCTCTGCTTTGGGGCCTGCCTATATTTCAATATGGCCTCTCATTGATTCCTGGAGCCCCCAGTATCTTTCCAGTAAATCTGTCCCCTTAAACTTTTTCATCTAAGATAGTCATTCTGCTTTCATCCAGAAATCCTGCCCACTACACTAGCACTGTAATCCAGCATCTCCCTCCTGGGTAGTGAGGCCACATTCTCACATCTTGAGTCCCATCACATCAATTGCATTTTTTTCCTTATCCATAAAATAACTCCTCAGATATATTGTATCTTGAATTATTGTTGTATCTGCTGTACATCTGGTGCACAGTAGATACTATAGGAATTGGTTGTGTCTGTTTGCCACAGTTCTATTTCATTGAGCGCGTGATGAGAAGGCATTTGGAATGCAACATGGCCTCAGCAGTGTATTTCCAGGTCTTCTCTGAAGACGGTATATTTTTACTTTGGTTTGTAATCTCAAGAGTACCAACTATTGAGGCCCCACATTTCTCCTATGCATGAAATACCCCACTAACTTTTTCTCCCTTTGAATTTTTTATTTAGTAAAAAACTTCAAGAATAAAGGAAGAGATATTTGAAGACTCTCTGCTTTTTTGTTGTTGTTTTTAAGGCGCTATCAGAAAGTGGCAGGTAGACATTGCCAGAGCTACTTGTGTGCTCACCATTTTGCTCAGAAGCACTAGCCTTACACAAGTCAACTTTGCAGAGTAGCATTCACTCTGCCTTTGAGTTTGACAGGCGGTTTGGCCTTCTGTGAGTCTATGTGTGTCAGAACAAGCAAAGAAAGGCAAGATTTATCTATCTGGGTTTCTTCACATTTCACTGCCTGCCGGACGTGGGCCGCACTGACCTGCAGGCAAAGCCTGTCCCCTGTCACGCACCATGTGTCTCCTTCCTGATGCAGGCCACAGATGTAGCTAATTAAAAGTACATATTTTTAAAGTACATGTTTTACAGAAAAATAAAAACTCATATTTTCAGCCCTTATTTACTAGTCACAGGATTGTACATACATTACCACATTAATACATAAAACTAGTAAAGCCTCATTTTTTTAACTGAAGAAACTAAGGCTTTAGAAGGATTTAGAAGTTGTCCAGAATCATGCAGTTAACAAGTAACAGATTCAGGTTTCACTTATAACCGGAATATAGGCGAACCAAACAAGAAAGAGACATCCAGCAAGGTAGAGGGAGGATAAGGGCTCAAAAAGGGGTAGAAAAGAGCACAGGGGACTATGGTGATGGGTCACGGGTGAATTGGTGGTGGGTAACCTATGGGGAATACACAATAATGTAAAAAATATGAATAATAATTTAAAAAATGGGCAGAAGAACTTAAAAGACACTTCACCAGAGAAGAAATGCAAATGGCCAACAGGCATGCGAAAAAAATGTTCAACATCCCTCATAAACAGGAAAATGCAAATCAAAACCACAATGACATACCACCTTACACCAGCAAGAATGGCACATACTAAAAATAGGAAACAACAAATGTTGGTGAATGTAGAATTCCTACAGTATCTACTGTGCACCAGATGTACAGCATGTAGGATGTAGAGAAAAAGGAGCTCTCCTACACTGCTGGTGGGAATGCAAACTGGTCCAACCTCTATGCAATTCACAGCAACATGGATGGAGCTAGGCAGGATCATGCTCAATGAAATAAGTCAGAAGGAAAAATGAAAATACGAATGGTTTCACATATAGGGGAGCCAAATAAGAGATCAAGAGGAGAAAGTAACACACAAAACAAAATAAAAACTAACAGGCAACCATAAATAAGAGACATTATGCAGGGTGGGGAGGGGCCAAAACGGGAGAAAAGAGCACAGGGGCGCTATTGTGACAGTTCACAAGTAAAATGGTGGTGGGAAACCTATGGGGAATACATAATAATGTAAAGATATAAGTAAAAAAAAATTAATTAAAAAGAACTTAACAGATTCAGAATTCGGATTTAGGTTTACAGTGATCTGCATACCAGTAGGTATATTGTTTGGTTTTATTTTGAGTAAAGAGGAATTAAATGATACAAAAAAGAAACAAGAAGCCTGGGTTTTATGTTTTAAACACCAAGTGTGCAGTTGACCATTGGGCAAATGGGCATGTGTTTTTCTATATCTCTTTGAGATTTAGATAAAATGGACTCAGTTCTCAAAAGTTAAGTTGCTGTTATATATAGGCTAATGTATAAAGAAAACTGACAACAGAAATATTTTGTGAATGATGTGATTGTCTCTTTCAGAAAAGAAGAGAGGAGAGCACTCGACTAAAGGAGGCAGGGAATGAACAGTTCAAGAAAGGAGGTAAGACCAAGACACAGCCTAGAAATATGACTGCAGAGTTGATGCTACTAGTGAGGATGGGAGCAAGGGAGAGGGATCCAGGGGTCTAGGCTAAAGGACTCTGGGTGCTTTAGTGTGATGAAATACATCTGAAGCAGTGAGAGCCTATTCCCCGAAATCATATACAGTGTTGTCAACCAATGTTACCTCAATAAAAGGAAGGAAAAAAGGTGATAGAGTTGTTTTAGCACTGGTGTCTGGTCATCTTTAACTGCTCACTAAGACGCTTTCTCCTCATTCACAGACTCTTTTTCAAGTCTGTAAAGAAACACCAAAGAACTTTTACAAACAGCTAATGAACTGCTAGCAATGCAGTGTTACCTCCCAATCCTTTGGGGTGTTGTTTGTAACCAGGTTCCAGATGACAGTGACCAGTTACTACTATCTTTTGATGCAGGCATTGACTGGGTTTTTCTTTTCTGTAATCCACTGTCTGTAAATTAGAGGAGAAAATTCCCCAGCAGTTGCTCTGGAAACTCCAGTCGTGACTGTTCAAGGTCTTTTGCTGCATTGCTGTACAGGGTTCCCACTCTTCCCTGCAGCAGTGCTCTCGCAGACCAGCAATTTCTGTCTGGCCTGGGGAGAGATTTTGTTTATAGTTTGGGTTGCTCTTTTGTGTGTTATTTTGGGGGGATGACATGAGAAGAAAGGTGTTCTTCATGTCCCTCTGCATTTCCAATATTTATTTAGAAATATGTTGAGTTCACACTGATAATTTCAGGAATGTGTTTGATCTTAAAATAGTCTTCTGTCATGTCTCAAATTGTATATGCTTTAGAAATCAAGAGTGGCAGCATCTTTTCCTTAGTTATTTTTAGGTTAAAATTTTTGTTTTTGGGCCTCCCTGGTGGCGCTACGGGTTAAGTCAAAGCACTATGAAGCTGTCCAGAACCACTGCAGCACAGAGTTTGATACCCAGCCAGGGACCTTCCCACATGGCGCACCAGACCTCTCCTGTCTCACCCGCTGCTCCCTGCAGCAGTATATTTCAGTCAATCTGCCGTGGGGCGGCGAGAGGGTTCACCAGAGACAGAGTGGGGAGCAGAACAGGCAGAACGACAGAAACACACTGCTGAGGGGAGCAGCAGGAGAGGCAGGAAAGGTCTGCCTCACCATGTGGGAATCTTCCCTTGCCAGGCCGGCATCGAATTTGCATCACTGCTGCTGACAGCTTCACAGCGCAGCGCTTAACCGCTGTGCCACCGGGGAGGCCCTAAAGAAAAATTTTTTGTTGTTCTTATATCCTGGTTTAGCTCTGATCACTTTTTTCCTAAGAGAAGTACGATAACTAATTTTCCTGATTTTGAAGATAAATATGTATCTCTGTGTTTTGGTATTAAATATTTCAAACCTGAGAAAGAAGTGAATACATGTTTTTTTCTTCGCACCCGGAACTTTTTATGTAGCAATGAGTATATCAGTTTATTATCATTTTCTCTCTTTAAGGCCTTTAGTCAACAATTTTTACGCTGTTGCTTTTACATAGAATCTTTTTTTCTCATTCTAGACCAGATTATTAGAATGAATTCTTAGTCTCCTTCATCTGTCCAGTTTCCTAGTCCCTTAACCCCTTCAAATCCCTTACTAAATTGGTAAGTCAAATGAGAGCTGAACATCTAGAGCATTCTTCTTGAAACCTTAGTCCTGTGAATGGGAAGTATACCTCCTGTGACCCAATGGAATACAGTAGTATTAGGAATAAAATCATATGAACTTTGGTTTTTTACCTTATCCTCAGATTATGTAGAAGCTGAGAGTTCTTACAGTCAAGCCCTTCAGATGTGCCCATCCTGTTTCCAAAAAGACAGGTCTATTCTGTTCTCAAATAGAGCTGCCGCAAGGATGAAACAGGTATGTTTACCTTTTGTTTTTAAGAAGCCCATGAACTTGCGGTGTTTTCATAGGGTAGCTTCTCCAAAACCAGCATAGGGGTTTAAAGGTGTGCCTCCCTTTTCCTGCCCCTGTATTTCCCTGATATAAAGGGCACAGGAAGGATAGAAAGAGATTTTGAAAAACAAGGCTAAGATTACTGGTAACATTTCCCATTAAAATGGCTGGGGAATGCTTTTGCAGAAGACCGGCAAAGTTTCCACCAAACTAGGGCAGGTTAATGAAATGAAGGCCAGGTAGTGCATGACCTAGAATAGCTGCTGCTGCTTATTTTAGGCTGCTGGAATTCTAGATAAAGACTCAAAGAGCTAGGGGAACACTGATTAATATTCTGGGCTTAAAGATGCTTTCTTTAGTCCTAAGATTCTGATTTTCCTGTTGAAAGTGCAGACACAGGGAGAAATTTGCAACAGCTGGGATAAGAGGTGCCCTTAAATGCAAATAGGTGTTGGAGAAAGTTCTAAAGCTTTTTGTATTTCCAGAGAATTAAGAACCTGACAAAGCAGGGTGAGCAAGGAGTAAGAAAGAATGCAGTATTTATTCCATACCATGTGGTTATTAGAAGTTAGATTTGTTGCTGATTTGTTGGTACTCCTGTTTAGTGCACATAGTAAATCTTGCTGTATTGAAATGGTGAGAGTTTTGAGAAACAAACCACTTGTTTAACTTTGGTCACTATAGCCAACGCGCACAGCTTGGGTTATCTCACATTCCTGTACACAGCCATGAGGCAGGCTTAAGATTAGTTGAAGTGGTGGTTGGTCGTTTGTATCAGGCATCTGTCTCTTTTTCTTTGATTTGCCTGAAATTCTCCAGTTCCTCTACCAGAGAGTCACTGTGGATGACCAGGTTGGAGTTTTTCTGTCTTGGTTTTTTTTTTTTTTAAGGGTGGGGCTTGGCGCTGGCATGCTTGAGTCCTTAGGTATGCAGAAAACTTTTCAAGCCGAAACTTGTGTATTTTATACTGGATTCAGTTTCCAAGGTGAAGAATTTTTAGTGATTCATATGACACAGGAAAAGAAATTATTCTAGCATATGCAAACACATTTTGTTTGGGGAAAATGAAGCAACTGTTTTAAGTCCACTTAAAACAGTATTCATTAATTCATTACCATATATTGAAATCCATGCCTAATAGCTTTTAAAGATCTCTGGAAAATTCTGATCTTTTGCATTGGCTTCTCAGAGACATCTTGCCACTCTGCAGATTGGACATTTTCAATATGAAATGGGATAAGGGACTTCTTCAGTGTCAGAAAAAATGCACCATGTTCATTGGACCCTGAGATTTGGAATTCTTGCTTTCCACAATTTCTAAGTTATTGGTATCGGGGTAGGGTTGGACCAGCATAATCAACTAGTTCCTGAGTTAGGAAAATGTGTGCTCTGACTTGCCTTTTGTCGGTCACATCTGAGGAGAGCTGGAAAGAGGATTGCCACATGACCATTCCCTGTACAAAGGATGGGTTTCTTAGTAGTTGATTTTGTTTTGCTGTTTTAAGTTGTGCTCTTAATACTCTAAGAATGATTCTTATATGAGAAACCTGAAAACTTCCAAATGTAATGCACTGAAGTGACTTACGAAACATTCTGAGTTTTTCACAGAAGGGCTGGTTAACTACTTTAAGAAGAATTTCTGAAAGGAAAGTTTGCAGGCTTAGCACCCCTGACTGGGTGCCCTGGCCAAGCTTTCCATTTCACATCTGGAGCCAGAAAAGGCAAAGGGGAGTGAAGATAGAGTTTCAGTCTTAGCCTGAGAATAAGGTTGTTTTTTAAAACTGCTTTTATATATTATGTACATTGTTTCACATATGTGTCTACATATATTCAAATTATGAAAGAATGGTAAATGAGTTTTGGCTTCACACCACCACTTTAGAGGCTGCCCCTCTAAACACAGACAACCTGAGTCCGGTGAAGTACTAGTTGACTATAAGCCTCACACAAAGAATTCCCTGATAAAACTTCAGTTCCTTAATCTAAAGAGGTCACTTTATGAAAATAAGATGAACTGCAACTCAGTAACAACTACTAAGGGCACAGAGAAAACCACCACACAGTGGTACACTTAAGTTGTAAAGACTTATTCCTAATTCAGAAAATTTAAAATATGAAGTTGTGGATCTTAGATTTATAGAAATCTGGTAAGTTGAAGGAAATACTGACTTAATACAATCACACAGATTTCTTTACTAGGAGTTCTTGGAGCTTTTAATGTGCAAATAGCTATGCCGGACATTGACAGAAATAAAGAATAGTGTTTCCCAAGTGACTCTGGAGCCTTTTTTGTTTAGTGTGGGTAAAATACACATGACATCAACTTGACCATTTTAAAAGTATACAATTCGATGGCATTAAATTATGTTCACAGACATCGCTACCCTTTTCTGGTTCCAGAACTTTGCCATTACTCCAAGAGGAAATGCTGTAGCTACTCGCCATACCAGCATTGTTTTTGACTGAATTCCAAAATGCAGTTTGGTAAATTATTGCTCTAAAACATTATGAAGAATATTTAGTATTTGTTGCAATAGGTATTAAGTAGAAATGGAACTTGTTCTTTGAACTAAGGTTTCTGTGATACTGTAGAAACTAATTTGGAGAAAACAGACATTTTTAGAGCTGGAAGAGTTAATAGGTTAGTGTCCAGTCTGGAACTAGAATCCAGTTCTTTTAACATCTTTCCATTATGCCATGCTTCTGGAGTTAGATTAAATTAGTTCATTTTTTTTGGTGAATTCGTTTGTATTTTTGCTTTCATCAGTGGATAAAGTAAGGTTTCAGTTTATGTTATTAGACTTGTGGGCCATTAAGATAGAACATATTAATGTTTTATCCATGTTAATGTTGCGTTTTTTTCTTTCAGGACAAGAAAGAGACGGCCATCAGTGACTGCAGCAAAGGTACAGCTTTTTGGTCTTATTACTTGTTAAGATACAAAAGCAATCTCAGCTCTTCAGACAGACACAGAGGCTCTGTCCAGGTGTGCACTTTTGCATGTGTGCCTTTCTTAAAGGTGCTGTCTAGTACTCATTTTAGTGTAAGCACACACTTGGAGGAACAGTTCAGTTCACCTGTGTTAGTAAATATGTAATGAAAATATGTAATGTAATGAATAGTAATAGTAAATACGTGATGAAAAATTCAAAACTACCTTGGTAACAGAAACTCATAGAACATAATTTACTTTCTAGAGTGTGCACATAATTTAATTTCTAGAGTGCCCAAATGACTTTTTTTTTTTTTTTTGAGATTCAAATTGAAGCGCTTCACTGCTGTTAGAGCATCTAGACTTGTGGGAGGGTGGGAAGTGAAGGGGGAGTAGCTGTGGTGGGGGGGGGCGTAATTTCTCTTAGACAGTTGGTAATCTCTTCAGATGTAACAGTTTCCCAAGCCTACTCATATCACTTTTTTTTCTTTGGTTTTTTTTTTTTTCCCAGTTGAAGTAACTTTGCATTATGACATTATCTAAGTTCATTGTTGACAATCATCAGGCGCGTATACTACCTTAAATTCAGCACTAAAAGCCCAAATCTAACCTTCACCATACTGCTGTCCCCTATGTCCCCACCTCCTCCCCCTTTGCCATCATTTCAATTACCCTTCAAGATTCTACCTAGTAGGGGCCTCACTGGTGGTGCACGGGGTTAAGTCTCAGCACTGTGAAGCTATCCACAGCCACTGCAGCACGAGTTCGATCCCTGGCCAGGGAGCTAACCCATATGGCACAGCAGACTTCTCCTGTCTCACCCATTGCTCCCATCAGCGGTGTATTTCAGTCAGTCCACCTCTTCTGCGCCCCACTCTGTCTCCGGTGAATCCTCTCACGCCCCCCCCCCCCCACCTCTGGCCTACACTACAGCTCTTGTATGCATAAATAAATTTTTTTTAAAAAAGAGATTCTACACAGTAAATCTACCCTTTGCTATACAAGTTGGCTCATCCAGTGTCTGAGTTCCAATGATCTTTTCCTGCCACCACCTTAGACACCTAGACTAGACTCCTGGTTTTGGTTTTTTGGGAGTTTTTGTTTGTTTTTTGTTTTGTTTTTTGAAGTTTTTTTAATTTTTTTTTTTTTTTTTTTT
>PVIJ01023687.1:0-13751 GCA_004024925.1 Scalopus aquaticus | reverse complement strand
TTTTTCCTTTTGGCTTATTTTGCTGAGCATGATCCCTTCTAGTTCCATCCATGTTGCTGCAAATTGCATGTGTTTATCTTTTTTGAATGCTGAATAGTATTCCATTGTGTATATGTACCACATCTTCTTGATCCAGTCATCTATTTTTGGGCATCTGGGTTGTTTCCATATCTTCGCTATTGTAAATAGTGCTGCAATAAACATACGGGTGCATGTATCTTTTTGGATTAAACACACAATAATTTTAAGTTTGATGAAGTCCAGTTTATCTTGTTGGTGATTGCTTGTATCTTAGATATCACATCTAAGAAACCATTGTCTAACCTAAGGCCATGAAGATTTATACCTATATTTTCTTCTAAGGGTTTTTTAGTTTTTAGCACTTAGGTTAAAAAATATACAAAGGACATTCAAATGTTTGATCCCTTTTGAGTTAATTTCTATGTATAGAGTGAAGTAGGGAGTCATAAACTACCCCAGCACTCCATTTTTTAAACATTTTAGTATTTTATAAAAGTACACCATAGAAGCAGAAAATACACAAGTCCTAGTTAAATTAGTTACCACAAAGGAACACAGCTGGGAAACACAGCTAATACCCAGGTCAAGAAATAGAAATTTCCCCAATAGATACCCTTTCCTATCTACCTCTGCTTTCCCCAAAGCCAGTTTCTACTCTGAGTTCATATAACACAGATTGATTTTGCCTGTGGGACTTATTCAGAAGGAATCAAATGTCAGGAACATGATGTCCGTGAGATTAGTCTTGTTCATCCAGTGCTGTGACTAGTTCTTTTTCATTGGTATAGTGCATCCCATAAAATGAACTTCCTACTGAATCCATCCTTGGAACTTATGTCCTTTTCAAATCATGGTCTCTTCTTTTTACTCTCCTCAAACGCTTTCACCTCCTAGCACTGACTACCTTGCCCTGCCACTCACCTATGAATGGTACACAAAAAAATATTGGAGGGTAGATAAGAGGGTTCGGTAGCTATTAACAAGCAAGAAGAGCAAAATTCCTTTTTCCTTAACCATGACACTAAACATAATAAAGTCAGAAATGTCAGATTATTGAGGAGATAATTACAGTTCTTCTGTGCTTTCCGTGATGCTTCTCTTTCACTGCACATTTTCCTAGACAAGATGATTTCATGGAAGAGGGCACTGCTGGGACATTGGAAAGTTTCATTATACTGGTTATTCTTTTACTATTTCTTTAATAATTGTATATAAATACCTATTAAAATGTGACAGTACTGGTATAGTCTCCTTTACCCCCCCTCCCCAGAGCTGCCCAGGGGAGAGTAAAGAAAATATTAATTGCTTTTGTTAAGAGGGAAGAACAAGTAGGAATCAAGTTGGAATAAAGTGTTGCAGCACTATTTGTCCCAATAATTTAATCAGAATGGGTATATTTCCTAATAATGATTTAGCCAAGTAAAATAGCAGGTTGATTTCATTACCAAGATGTTTTGTTCAAATTACTCAAACTAGGTCAGTGCCACTGAGAAGCAGGACAGCTGTTAAATAGGACAGCTGGGATCAAGTTCATCAGTGTGACATTTATGCTAGGCTCTCTCCACTGTGGAATTACAGAATTATCAAATCTGGGACCTGGAAAGTATCAGTCAGCAGAAATGCAGCCGCCTAACCTCGGAGCTCCTTTCTCTGTCTCGCCCATTCCAGAAGCCAAAGGCGCACTCCGCAGAGCCCGCTCACGTGCAGCCGGGGTCAGCCGGGGTCTCACTCATCCTTGCTGACTCCATGGTTGGGGGAAAAAACAACAGAAAATAATCCATAGCAGATTTTATGAAGATATATAGTGATTAGACCAAAAATTGGATTAAAGCAAAAACAAAATACACAATAACTTTACTTTGCTTATAATTCAAATGGACATGACTCCACAGGCATCTACACTTGGGTACAGGATGCATGGTCAGTGTTAATTCAGGGCCCATCACGAGCTGGGCATTGTTCGAAGGGCTCTACTTATAGTAACTCATCTGAGCTTCACAGTCATGTTTGAATTAGTAACCGCTCACAGATGAAGCAACTGAGGCACAGAGATGCTGGCCTCTCACCCAAGTCACAGCCAGGAAGATGTGGAATCTATACCAGGCAGTATGTCTCTAGAACCCAAGTTTGTATCACTGCCCATACTGCTTCTCCACAAGAGGTGATTCACGGGCCCCTTTAGATATTGTATTGTAGCTGTGCCATGTCAGATGTTCATTAGTGGACCATTTAGACTACTGGTCCTCATCCTTGGCTTCCCATCAGAATCAGAGGAGGAGCTTTTAAAATATGTATAACTGGGTCACACCTCACAGACAAATAAATCAGAATTTCTAGGGGTGGATCCCCAGTTGTGAGCTGGATTTGACTCGTACCAGCTTGCAAAAGGTGATTGTTAATTTTTCAAAGTTTTGCAAGCTATTTGACCTCCAGTTGGTAGATTGTAAGCACCCACAGTGGAAATACTTACACCAGAGAAATGGGCGACCACCACCCATCTGGACTTTCTGTTGCAGGAGTGGAGAGCCATTTATCAGCACACCATTGGGTAGGTCCAGGTAGCAGTATTTTTAAAGCTCCCCAGGCGATTGCAGTGTGCAGCCAGGAATAAGAACTGTGAATTTAGCCATGCTTGCTGCCTTCATGCTCAGGGGATGCCACATGATAAATAGGGAAAGATGATTAGGTCCAGGTAGATGGTATAAATATTTAGCTCTTTCCTCAATAATCTTTCAAGCATCCTTATTTTCTCAGCTTGGGGGCTAAATCTTGATCCTGGAATGCATCATATTCTCTTTGAAGTACTCCAACTCAAAATGAGAATCTCACCATGTTTCTTTGTAGAGAAATTTTGTGTCAGCAGTATCTATTATGAGAGATAGCCTTAAATTATGTAAATAGCAAGGTATATTAGACATCCATACCCATGCTCATTTAAATGTTACTTCTTCAGGGCCAGGCTGATCTGTGTGCTTTCCTCTTCTAGCTGATTTAATATCATTTTCTCCCAATGTCAAATCCCATTTCTCATTCATGACCTTCAACACGTCTGCCTCAGTGGATGGAGGTGGAGTGGAGAAGGCTGCAGAGCAGCGTCCCTGTTGGACACTGTAGTATTTACACAGCCCAGCAGAGAGTTTTGACCCATTTTCCAGACTTTTCTTTGACCACAAGCGGCCCAAAGGTCTGACATATATCAGGAGCAGTGGGGAGAGAAACATTCTAGGGCTCAAATACAATTTATCCTACAGTTGTGGGGTTCAGCTGCTATTTGCAATTCTTTCTACAAAAATGAGCCCCAGAATGGTTTTGTTTCCCCTGCTATTTGACCACACCTGTTTGCTAATCCTGCCCTGTCACCTGTAGCTTATGATATTAATCACATCAAATGTCTATGAAGAAATGTTTATAATACTGACTTTTATTTCCCAGTTTCACATTTCTTAACTTTGAGACATTTGCTCTAATATGTTTTTCACATGCTATGAATTCAGCCTTAACTTCTGAGAACTATAATCAAATTGTTGAATTGTGCAGTGAATGAAATGGCAGTTGTCAGTATTGTTACGCTGTTGTTGAGAAAATATCCAGTCATACCGATGATCTAAAAGTTACCTAAATGGGCCTTTCATTTTCTTTTACATTAATTCTAATGTTCTAGTCAAATTTGGGTGGCTGGAAAGACTCTTCTCCTGGACAAGCAGTTTACCTATAGTTTGATCTAATAGTCAAAAGAATCTCACAGATGGATGCATATGCTGGGAAAGAGAGAAAGGCATTGATAGTGCTAATTTGTTTGCATTTCTCTGGTCAAACTGGCAACCAATTGTCTGAGGGACTATTGGAAATCTCACCTTTACATCCTTGTCTCAGCTGATACCACAGGATGAACTCTGACCCAGATTTGTGAGTGCTCTACCTTTGCTTCCCAGTATGCATTTCACCAAGTGCAGGCTTTGGCCACAGGAGCACCCAGCTATGAGGTCCCATATGCTGGACCTCATCAGTGCTGTTGACTGACCATCTCCTGGGTTCCCTCCTGAATTCAGTGACCAGGGGCTGTGAGTGGCTCATTTGTATTCTTTTAAAGTCACCAAAGACAAAAAATCCAATGTTGTTTAATATCAGTAATTTGTTCTTCCTGAAATAGAGAAGGAAGAAACCTTCCTGGTAGAGCTGAGCATTACAGGGAACATTGGGTGACTGAGCATGTGAAGGCTTCATAGTCACACGTGTAGCTCAGCCCCTTTCATTGTATTCGTTCACAAGTAACTACTGAATTTATTCATATCCATTCACTCGGGTGGCAGCGGCAGGATGCACTCTCCAACCCCCTATAAGATACTACCAACAAACGGGCAAAAGAGAAAGCTTTCAGAGTTCAAAGTTTATAGATTATCTGCCTGAACAACTTTCCAGGAAGTTGTTGAAGTTCCTTTGAGATAGGAGATAAATCATAGGCACTTTGGTTTTTCATAGCACCAAGGAAATAACCCCTAAAGCAACTTGCCTCTTACTACATAAAGTGAGCAAAATATTGGTTAAAGATAGAGGATAAGTGGTAGAAAAAACTTATATATTCTATGTAGCAGTTGAACTATTATAATAATCTCAGATATATTTTACCAATACAATACAACATTCATTCAAAAAAAAGGCAAAAGAATGAGTATTGAAGACATTTCAGATATAGACCAATGACTAGTGAATTTATCTTCAGTGTAAGATAGTTATGTGAATCTGTCTAACCAAAGATTAGCCCAAAGAACTTTTGAGAAAAGGAAATTCTGACCTTCAAATCAACAAAATCACATGTGCTTATATAGCACATTCTACGTCATTAATTGGAAATGCTGAAGGAAAAAAAATTTTTTTCTTCATAGACTGGGTAGGTTATTTACCACAAGATGTTTCTGGAATTTTGAAAATTCCACATGGTTGAAGTGTTTTTGCTTTACCTTGACCATGAAGAAGCTGCTTAAGAATGTGCCCCCACTATCCCAATCTTTCATCTTTGTCATGTTGCCCTGATAGGTGGCAACTGTTTAACTCCAACCACTGATGATGGTTTTTATCATGTAGCAATTCTGCAGATTGTGCCACCTGTCAAGTGACTGACACTACACCCATGCAGAGGGTGGGGTCCTCTCCCTCCCATAAGCATGATTATAAAAGAGATGTGGAAACACTGGGAAGTGTTTTTAAGCCCATTACAACCAAAGTTCCTAATCCTTGGAATCAGGGTAAGATATTTCCATACATTGGCTTCTATCAAACTACACAGAAATTCCCATAAAATTACATAGAAGTAATATATCTTGTTTGCTAATTCCAATTTCTTGGTGCTTTTAAATATAAAAACTTACCTATTTTTTTTTTTTAGAAGTCTCAGCACAAACAGAAATCTGTGACATTCAGCAAGACTGGAAACCTTCATTTCTCAGTAATGAAGAATTCACTCAGCTGATGTTGGAGGTAAAATTCAGTTTCAAGTTAGTTTAATCAGGGCCTCCCTGGTGGCGCAGCTGTTGAGCGCTGCGCTGTGGAGCATTCGGCAGTGTGCGATGCGAGTTCAAAGGCCGGCCCCAGCCTGGGAGAGGCCGGGGCACATGGCGTGGCAGACCTCTCCTGCCTCGCCCGCTGCTCCCCTCAGCAGTGTATTTCTGATCTGCCTGTTCTGCTCCCCGCTCTGTCTCTGGTGAACCCTCTCGCCACCGCACACCCCTGGCCTGTACCCCAGCTTGTATGTATGAATAAATAAATCTTTAAAAAAAAACAAATTAGTTTAATCAGTTGCAAATTAAACTGTAGTTACTTATTCCACATAAGACCCTGGGCGCAAAGTAAGCAACTGCTCTGGACCCTGGAAAGAGGTCTTGCAATAGAAACCCTCTTGAAGGTCTGCCTGCAATAGCTTATATTTTGACTACTGAATTAGGCGCTGCAAGCAGGAATCCCCGAACTGAATGTGAGTTGCCACAGTGCCTACACGGTGGGCCCATTCGTGTCCTCTCAACCAGAGGACACCTAGCAGGAGACACTGGTGCAGCCGGGGCTGGAGGTCAGGTAGTGACAGGAAGAAGGGAGGGAAGATCGCAGCTCTGCACTTCCATTCGGTGCAGAGCATCTCACCTTCAGAATGTAATGCTTCTGTTTCTTCCCTTTGTGGAATACATTTTGAAAATAAAAGTCTTTTTTTAAGTTAGACTTTTAACTTCAGATCGTATTACAACAACATGGTGTGTGGGTGTCAACCGTAAGTGACCCTGTGTCTCCTCCCCTGCACTCTTCCTTTCTCTGTTCACACTTCTTCCTCTGAATGGTTTGGTGCCCCCACCCATAGGCAGCGCTGACTTGTGAAAATCTGACTGAGCTCAGCAAGTGGAGTTCCTGGAGTAGTCGTGTATTTATATGTAGACGAAACCCCTCCGTAGAGATGAGGATAAGCCCACGACAGCTGACTTCTAAACTAAGGATAAGACTAAGGGTGTGTGGACACGACAGTGGGAGAAAGAAAGCTCCAGACATGGCATGTCCAGACGCTCGAGTGAGTTCAAGACAACTGGGACCAGTTAATTTAGTAAAAGGAAGATAAGACATGGGCTGTGTGCAGAGGATCCTGGCAGGGCTTTCAGAGAGGAGCTTCTTGGGGTAAAATCTTTCACTATCTCATCTTATGTGCCTATATAAGACTGATGTAAACTTTAATTTACATAGATTAACTCTGCAGAAAACAGAAAGTCCTGGAGTAAGAAAATGCCAGAATGAAGATGTCCAAATATTATGAAATATAAACGCATTAATGAACATTTGCATAAAATGAAAGATTCTTAAATCTACATGTGAACTATATTTAAAGAAAATACAGAACTTTCTCCAGAAGCAATGCATTTTAAGTATGTTAAATTTAGAGCAGCTTGTGAAATTGTTGAATTAATGCATCATTATACTACTTTACATAAATCATTTTAGCTTTTAATTTTTATGGAAAAGTACAGCAGGTCCTCAAATAGTGTCATCTCATTCAATATTGTTTCGTTATAACCTCAAAGAGAAAAAATCCCCACAGACACTGAACAAAACAAAATTTTTCAAGGACCTGCTTTCATTACACAAAGTCACAGTTTCCAAGAATCTATAGACAATGTTAAGTAAAGACTTACTGTAGTTAAAACATACACTATTACCTAGCCTCTTTTTAAAAACCTGTAGCACAGATAGCTTTTTCCAGTGACTTTCAAGATATCAAAAGTGTTTCAGGAAATAAGACTGGCATAAAGTAAAAACGAATAAATATTTGGGTTGAAAGACCGGACTGAGATTCAGGTGACAGGAATTTCTAGAAAAAGAAGAGTTTAGATTTGTGAGGATATTACATGCGTGCTCTGCCCTTTGCTGACTTCTTGCAGCAGATCTGGAGGAAATCACACCAGGTTAGTGAATTAGACCTGAAATCAAGTCTCTGCAAAGGGGCTTTCTGGGTGAATTGCAGCTTTGAGGAGTCTGAAAACCCCAAAAACCCACCAATTAATACTGTTGATCTGCCTCTGACTGTTTGAGGCTTCTCTTCCAACCTGTTGCTGTTCAGTAAACACAGACCTGGTGATGAATTACTGGAGCCTCCTGTATCTCCCCGATGTCTGAGCCCCAGCAGGGTGCCCTCAGGATAAAGTCATCGCTGTCTGCCATGTGGCATCTTCATAGCGTGTCAAATTCCAGATGCGCATCCTTCTCCTTTTTCAGAGCCATTTCATAAAAAATGTGAATCTAGATGCCACGTCTTAGTAACCAGGGGTTCCTGTTCTAAATGAAGACAGAATCCATCAGGCCCTGGGGAATGGAATTTCTGGTGCCCTTCTGTGAGGAAGGCCCCAAACCAGACTCCCAAGTTTGAAAGAAAAAAAAAAAAAAAACTTGGTTTCAGGTCAGCCAAACTACTAACATGTAATCTAGCGAACGTTGTGGCTACAAGCGTTTGACAGTAAACTCCAAAGGAGTAAGAATCCTTAGTGACCAGAGATTAGGGACTTTATGACATTTCTAAATTTTGTGCAGAAAAGCTGCAGTGATCTTTCCTCTTAGCCCAGATGTTGTCCTAGAAAATACAAGAAATATTCCATGAGATTCATGTGTGGCAAGTATAAAACATGGGCCATTTTGGCACCTCTGGTGTCCCTGAAGCTTCTGTCAAAGTCACCTTCACATGGAGAGGGGCCCGTCGCTTTGTGATCACATTCCATTGAGTCACTCTCGAATGCTGCTGACGGAACTTGTAAAACCATAGCAAAGCATTTTTACTTCAGTGACTCAGTGCAGCTCTAGTACACTTGATGGAAAATGCCAATGAGCTGATGAATGTTATCTCCCATCTATAAATATCGTCAGTTTTTTGACACCCACTTGCTCTACCCATTCAGGAGGGGTATGCGTGCCATGCAGGAAGATCATCTGCATCATGCCTGCTTTACCGAGTGTTCTAATCTGCTTTTCCAGAAAGGTCCTACTGGCATCATCAACAGGATCCCCACCTCTTTTAAAACATTCACCTCCAGAAACACTGCAAATAGAACCTAAAATTCTATTTAGAAAATGACTTGCCGCAAGAAGAAATCAAAGTGATAGGATGTACCCGTGTTCACAATGACCCATAAATCTAATCCAGGGTTTCTCAACCTCAGTATTATTGACATTTAGACCAGATAATACTTTGTTGTGAAGGGTATCCCGTGCATTGGAAGATGTTGCCCAGCATCCTTGGCCTTTACCCACTCTACGCCAGCAGCACCCACCTCAGTACTCACCCAAAGAAGCTCTCCTGACCTTGCCTCAAGTTCCCTGTGGCAAAATTGCCCCCAGTTGAAAACCACTGATGTAATCCAAAAGTCTGAGATCCACTTAAGATATATGCTTGATCTATTTTAAATTATATTAAATTATATAATTATTTAAATTATATATTAATTCTACATCAATATACTAAATTATATTAAATTGCAATTAATTAATAAACTTTAATTAATTAAATGTTATTAAATGTTTCAGGATAATAGAATAAATAATGCTTGTAGTAATTATCCTGGTGAAAAGCCACTCTCCCACTTTGGCATTTTTCAGGGTGTCCTGCGTGCAGTCAGTGCACTATTTCCATCCCTGCTGTGAGATACTTAGACACATTTTCCTAACTTGAAAGAACCAGGGCCTCCCTGGTGGGTTGTCTCAGCCTATGAAGCTGTCAGCAGCCACTGCTGATCCCCGGCCAGGGAGCTAACCCACATGGCACAGCAGACCTCTCCCGTCTTGCCTGCTGCTCCCCTCAGCAGATATTTCAATAGATCTGCCTGTTCTGCTCCCTGCTCTGTCTCTGGTGAATCCTCTCACCACCCCACACTTCTGGCCTACACCCCAGTTCTAATATGCATAAATAAATAAATCTTTAAAAAAAAAAGAATCAATGCCCTTTTGGCCATGCAGATTCTCAGTAACACCCTGAATCTAGCTAAGTGCATACAAATTTTAGCTTGCTTTTTTTTATATATATATTTTTATTGTTATTTATGTCTTTTACATTTTGTTTTCCCCTTGGGTAGCCCACCACCAATTCACCTGTGATCCATCTCCATGGTCCCTTGTGTTCTTTTCTATTTTGTGCCCTTATTCTCCCCTCCCCCTCCCCCCCCTCCAGCTGAGTGTCTCGCTCCTATTTGGTTTCCTTATAGTCCTGTTATAAGTGAAACCATTCGATATTTTTCTTTTTCTTTCTGGCTTATTTCACTGAGTATGATCCCCTCTAATTCCATCCATGTCGCTGCAAATTGCATGTGTTTATCTTCTTTGAATGCTGAATAGTATTCCATTGTGTATATGTACCACATCTTCTTGATCCAGTCAGCTATTTTTGGACATCTGGGTTGCTTCCATACCTTTGTTATTGTGAACAGTGCCGCAATGAAAGAGACATTAACCAAAACTAACGGACATCCTACCAACTGGGAAAAGATCTTTGCACACAACACATCTGATAAAGGACTGATAACAAAAATTTACAAGGAACTCACACAACTCAGCAAAAACAAAGCCAATAACCCAGTCAAAAAATGGGCAGAAGAACTCAAAAGGCACTTCTCCAAAGAAGAAAAGCAAATGGCCAACAGATACATGAAAAAATGCTCAACGTCACTTATAATCAAGGAAATGCAAATCAAAACCACTATGAGATACCACCTCACACCTGTGAGGATGGCACACATTAAAAATACAGGCAACAACAAATGCTGGAAAGGATGTGGAGAAAAACTCTTCTACACTGCTGGTGGGAATGTGAACTGGTCCAACCACTATGGAAAGCTGTATGGTGATTCCTTAAACTGCTAAACATGGCGCTTCCATACGACCCAGCAATACCACTTTTGGGAATTTACCCAAAGGACACAAAAACACTAATCCGAAAGGATACATGCACCCATATGTTCATTGTGGCACTGTTCACAATAGCTTTCTTTTTTTTTTTTTAGATTTATTTATTTTTGCAGACAAGCTGGGGTGCAGCCCAGAGGCGTGGGGCAGTGAGAGGGTTCACTAGAGACAGAGCAGGGAGTAGAGCAGGCAGATGGACCGAAAAACAGTGCTGAGGGGAGCAGCAGGTGAGGCAGGAGAGGTCTGCTGCGCCATGTGGGAATCTCCCTAGTCAGGTATCAAACTCGCGGCAGCCACGGACAGCTCTACAGCGCTGAACCTAACCCGTTGTGCCACCAGGGAGGCCCCAAACCTTAACTTTCTAAGTATAAATTTCAAGGATTTTTTTCCAAAGTGGAAAAATTCCTCTATTTGGGTAGGATGATAGTGCAGTGATTCAGTCAGTAAATTAACAGTGACAGGTTTAGAGTGGAAGCAGACCTGCCTATTCTCTTCCCTCAACGATTTGCTTTCTAGTGAGGTTTTTAATCTATTTCATTCCTTGTACCTATTCAGCCTGTAGGACCCCATGCTCTGCTGAATGACCTTGTCTAAATTTTAGAAATCAACTTTCAGATGTGTGTGATGAAAGCCTTATGAGCATCCAGTAAGGAATCTAGAAATAAAACAGCCAGAGTGTCTCTGGGAGAAAACAGTGTCTGTCTCAGTGCTTTTCTGTTCCGAGCTCCTGGAGCAGGGTGCCGGCATGCAGTGGGCACTCAATGAATACTTTTAAGGGAATGGATTATTCAAACATTATGAAATAATTAAGAATTTATCAATAGTTGAGTTACACAGTGCATCCACCCTCAGTCCTTACTTCTTCCTTCTGTGGAATGATGTGAATAGTTCCTCCAGGAAGTGGTTCTCTGATGGCAACGAGTGATAGCAGAGGTCAGCCTTGACCAACTCGAAGACTTTGTTTAAAACATATTAGGTATGATAGCTTTTAGCTAAAATATTTACCCTTGACCCAAAGTGGCACATGGATAGGTGAATTGGAACCATAAAATATTACTGACATTTTTTAATGGTCATTGTGCGATTTCTGATCCAATCCAATAATATGCTTATCATTAGAACTACTTAGGTAGTTTCCATGGCTAAATTTTGTTTCATGATACCAACAAGTCAGATTTTTCACTGAGCTTTTTAGTGCTTTTACAAGACTCGAACCTGAACTAGGCAAATTCTGTGAGAGGAAACCATCCTGTACAGAAAGTAGAAATGTGCTATGAGGTTATTTGTGGAAATACTCTAAGGGTTACAGACAAAGTCAGTGTTATAGCAGGGGTCCTTTGCTTCAGGGACATCTCCACAAAAGCATGACTAAGCAGCCTTCCACCATTGCATTTCCGCAGGCATTAGATGGTTTCATCATTGCAGTGACGACGGACGGCAGCATCCTCTATGTTTCCGACAGCATCACACCTCTCCTTGGGCATTTACCGGTGAGTTTCTGCTCCAGCGGGATGGCCTTTGCCAGTACACGTTATCTTCTGTCCTCGAGAGTCATTCAGATCTCAGATCTGGAGTGGTACAGGTATACAGGGATCTGCATGGATGGCTACAAAGTGCCCTTGACTGGCTGAGGCCAAAGTCCCAGGGCCTTCCGGAGGAAGGGTAGGTGCAGCATGTGTATCCCGGGACAGATGGGGGGACACGGGTGCATGTTCTTAGCGTTTGTGTACCAGAAATCACACATGAGCCATGGACCAACGACAGAGTCATTGCACAGTTTGCAGAGCTCAGAGCCTGTACGTGAGCTGATGGATGTCCCTGGTTATCTGAGAGCTGGTGCAAAATATGCAATAGATGTGCACGTTCTAAGTCGCTGGAGAGCCAGGCAGAGGTTCTGGGATTGAAAGGTGGGGTACGTGCAGCACTTCAAAGTCCCTCCTAGATATTCCTCCCTCTTACCTCTTTCCCTCCTCTCTCTCCCTTCTTCCTAATATTTCCCTCTCGCTTCATAAGCCTTGCTGGCTCTCTAATACCTTCTCCCCCAAATCAGGATGAACTGGCTCACAGATCAGTACCTGCTCGGTGGAAGGTCTACTTCTGAGGGTTCCTCATAGGTGTTTGACCAACCTTTCAGACCTTTCATTATTTAATCCTGCAGAACTTGACCTTGAGCTCAGCAGGAACATCCTATGGGACTGATAGGGATAAAACATCCTCTCTTACCTCTCTTTCCAACAAGCCTCTCCAGTCTGCTTTAGCCCCATCACTCCCCACCCCTGCAGATCAGTGGATGGACCACCAGTTTATGTGATGAGGACGGTAACAGCTTGCCCTGGATTTCTGTGTGTAGAAAGTCCCTGTCCAGGAAGATGCTAGAGGACCGTGTTTACCTCTCTTTAGCCACACCTGCCCAGAAATAGTGTGGCCTTGCTCAGAAGGCAACTTTGCCTCCCTGGGCTTGAGTTCAGCTTTGCTAATGGTCCACGGTTCCACATGGGTTGAGTCAACCTTTTCCTAAGAATCCACTCCCCCCATTCTGGCATTTCTGCAAATGATGCTCTGTGCTCTTTAAAGCTACCCTCCACATTTCCCTTTCCCAAAGCTCTGTATTGTAGTCCAGAAAAGCATTTCTTTCCCTGTTAGGCAGATGACTTTGCATTACTGCAACATTTCCAGGGTGCATTAGGCTGCAGGTATGGGGGGGAAGAGGGGACAGGGGTTCTGTCTTCTTGACAGATGTCAGAAAAAATCTCTCTCACATTTGGCCTAAAGAGGTGAGAATGCAGTTTCATCTTGACTTTAGTCTCAGGCTAAGAGAATAGTGATGAGGTTGATGTGTGGGGTACAGAAGTGACTCCCCCAACCCCCTATCAAATCTGCCCGACTTCTTTGGGCTCATCAAAGGATGGCTGAGGGATACTTCTTTGGAGGGAGCCTGTGTTTTGTGGTGAATGGATAAGATTGGGCAATGATAAGCACTAATTGAAAGCAATAAATGTACTCTCCTTAATAACCTGGGCCCGAGTCAGCAGCCCAGAGCTGTTTGGGTAAACAGGATTGCCACTGGCTGATTTATGTGCTTGTAATTATCTGATGACCCAGTTGCTACTCATGGCAGAGAGGAGAGGACTTAGAGAGTATGTTGGGAATTGCACTGATTTGAAGTTACGGAGCAATTTAAGACTGCCTTTATAAATTATTTTCTAACTCTGGAAGGGGTGGAAGTGCCGCAACTCTAATTTATTGGTGCTAGACTCATTTGAATGCTTATTGGTGTCTAAATATAGATCCAGGCTCAGACGCACACTGAGTCAGCC
>PVIJ01023686.1:0-13773 GCA_004024925.1 Scalopus aquaticus | reverse complement strand
TTAGCCACAATATCAATAGTCATTTGGCCAGACTCTCCATTGTAGGAAACACAACCCCCACTCCCGACCCTGCTCTCAAGGAGGAGGCTGTCTGTGCCCTGGATAACTGGAACGTGCGTGCTGGAATTCAGGGCCAGATTAAGATGTCCATCAGTGAAGTGTGTCGGGAGACTGTGTCACTTTGCTGCAGCTCATTTCTGCAGCAGGCCGGATTAAAGTTGTTAATAGGCATGACGGTTATTAATGACATGCTTGCCAAGTCCGTTTCAGACTTGAAGTTTCCTTTGATAACACAGGGAAGTGGCTGTGCCGAGGTTCAGGTTTTGAAGCCGTTGATGGGTTTGTCTGAAAAGCCAGGCTCGGCAGGGGAGTTGCTGGGTGCCCAGATGCTGCTCTCATTCATGGCCCTCTTTGCCAGGCACGGAAACAGGGAGCTTCTCCCAGACACCCTGGTCTCTTAAGTGGCCGCGTCCCACAGAATGGGACTGAGTCCACCCCAAACCCACTTGGTGAGCACACGCTGGTGTTCTCATCCAGAGACTGCGGTGAGGGCTACCGAAGATCCGCCATCAGCCAGTCACGGCACCATGGGCTGAAGGCTACAGTTGCTGAATGCAGGACCCCACTCTTCCTGGCCACTGGGGGGGGTCCCCACCGAGCCCTGAGAGACTGCTTGGCTGTGGCAGTGTGCAGGCCAAGGGCTTTGTGAGTCACTGCCTTGCAGCCTTCTGCCTGCGGTGAGGGGACCATCTCAGCTGCCAGCCCAGCAGAGAGACCCCCCTCTCAGAGCACCACGGGGAGGCCTTGCCCGGGCCGGTGCCCCAGCCTAAACTGGGCCATTCTGTGGAGGCCGGACCCATGTGGCAGCTTGCGCTGACCCTGCTTTCATTTGTGGCTGCCTAGGTTGAACTCCTTTCACGTAGCCTTTCTCCTGTGCCAGCCCGTGGGTGGTGAACCTCTTCATCAAACAAGGCCGCTCACTCCCCATCTGCCTGTGGTCCTGCCTTAGCCTCACCCAGCCCAGCCTGCGTCTGTGTGTATCAACAATAAAGTTGTGTGTTTCCACTGGCAAAACCCAGACGCGACTCTTGTCCTTGAGTTTGCTGCCTGCACGAAGAGAAAGGTAGCGGGACATGAGGAACGCTCAGGAACTGGGCTCCCCGACAAGGCCTGCTGCTCAGGGCTCAGGGAGGCGGGGCTGGGAGTGGGCTGTGGGGCCAGGATGAGCTGCAAGAAGGGGGTGGGGCTGGGGGCTGCTGCAGGGCAGTGAGGGTGGGCGGGAGCCAGGGAGGGCGGAATTCGGGTGCAAGGTTGAGAGACAGAAAGAGCCCTCCGGGGCTGCACAGAACCCCTCCGGGGAAGGAGTCTCTCCTTGACCGCCAGCCCAGAGAAGGTCGGTATCCTCGGGTGCGCCCGCACATCCCTGCTGGCCACCCCAACACCCACCCTTGCCCGTGAGCGCACCCACGGTGATGCCATACCGGGTGCCACTTGCCCCGTGCCAAAGTCCCGAGGTGCCCTCTCCCGGGAAGCAGCTACTCAAGCTGCCTTCAGCACCCCTTCCTTGGCATCCCAAGCTCAAATTGGGGGCAGGGTGAGAAGCATCAGCCTCTGCTTCCTCTGGAGGAATCCCCTTTCTGCTCTCTCCTGGCAGCTTCAGGGACATCCATGAAAGGGGGCTCCCAGTGGGGTGGGAGGGCAGAGGCCGGGGGCGCTTGGCATGGCCTCGGCTGGTCCGTTCATCCGGAGACACCTTCACCCTTCATCCGAGGTCCTGGCTGCCACCCCTTGGCGCCAAGGAAGAGCCCGACCCAGCCCCAGCCCACTGCGCCCGCCCAGGGACCTGACCTGGGCAGGTCCGCCACCCCTCCCCCACACTCCAGGCCCCTCCCAGCAGCCCTGGCCCCCACCCCCCCAGCAGGCCCCCTGCCTGCTTTTGGGAGTCCAGCAGTGGGCCTCTCCCTCAAAGTCCTGGGCAACACAGGCCACAGCCAGCTCCCGTGGGCCACCCGCTTTGCCCTGGAGTTTGGGCGGGGCGGTGAGAGAGAGGGGCAACTTTCCTGCGGGTGCCCACCTGCCCTGTGCTTCAGGAGGAGTGGCTGGCATGGGCACCTGGCAAGGTCCAGGACCCACTCTGGGGAGTCCTCCTGCCTGCAGTGGGGGCCCCGGGGAGGCCTTCAAAGCCCGAGCTTTCAGGCCATGTGCTGTGAGCAGCTGCCCCTGTGACTGGGGCCCCCCCCAGGGCCCGAGGGGCTGCCGCCACACATGCCCTCCAGCTCCAGCCAGGGCCCTGCTTTGGCTTCTCACTGGCCTCAGGCTCACATCTGCATCTGTGCCTGTAGGTACTGCCTCCCACATGGACTCCCAGGGCCCTCCCAGCCTGCTCGCCCTGGTGGGGGTTGGGGGATTTAGCTCCCCCTGCCCCCACACAAGCACACACCAGGTTGCAGGCAGCCTGCTCCCAGCTGGTACACCCAGTGTCCAACACCCCATCTTCACAGGGACCCTACGCACCTTCCACCGCAGCCTCTCCTGTTGAAGTGCCCCCCCAAGGTAGACGGGGGTGGGGGGGTGTGCTGGGAGGTGGCCCCCAGGCCAGCCCCAAGCTGCCCCAGCACCATCTGGCTGAGAGCTCCCAGCAGGGCTGAGGACTGGCTCCTGGCTCCCTTCTGGGGCCACTGACTGGTTGGGCTGAGCTGCCCCACAGCCCAGCCAGGTCCTGCAGGGCACAGCCCCTTGCCCCTTACCCCGCAGCTGTCTCCTCACTCTCACCCCCCTCTGCACTGGCGCTCAGGGGGGCTGATCAGACTTGGCGCCCTTCCTGTCCCACATGGGGAGACAGCACTAACCCTGCACCACCGCCCACCTGTCCTCAGGCTTCTGTGGCACCTTCTGGCAACCTCAGGCACCAGCTGGCAGCATCTGCTCTGGGACTTGCTAGTGTGATGCACCCCTTCTCCCAGGGACTGTGACTCAGGACCCTCAGCTCACTCCACTAGCTGGCCTATGGCAAGTGGACGTGTGTGTGTGTGTGTGTGTGTGTGTGTGTGTGTGTGTGTGTGTGTTGGCAGGCAGGGTTGTGTTGGTGCTTGTCAGCAGGGCTCTGGCCCAGGCTCCAGCTCAGGACACTTACTGGCCCCTGGGGAAGGGGATCCCCCTACCCCCACCGCTTACACTCTAGCCCCCAGGTTTTCTGGATACTGGTTTCTTCTCTCAACAAAATCACTTAATCTGTAGCAGAAAAGTGGTGATCCTTTTCCATTCATACATGTATGTGGCATCTCATGTAGTAGCTGTAGTCAATCTTGAAAATATCTCCTGTCACATATTCAACACCTAAGTTACCATGGTTTCTTCAACCCTTCCCTTAATTTTTTGTAATATAGTTGACCAGGAATTTAAGTTCTTTGTTGTCATTGTTTTTTTTTCTGTGTGTGTGGAACTTTTAGATATTTATTTTACTTAAGAAAGCCTTTAATATCTAAAGTTATTTTTAAAAATCTCTTTATATTTCCTTCTGTACAAAAAGTTTCCTCTTTAGAACTAGCTCCTTTGTTATTCTACTAGTGTTATGTGTATGTTTATGTGTCTATACATTGGGCTTGATGTAGACATTGTTCTTTAATTTTTTCTAGATGTATAATTATACAGTATCATTTAATATAGAATATTTTGGTTGAGAATTGCATTGTTTGTGAATTAATTGGCAAAGGTTGACATCTTTATAGTTTTCCCAATTTGGCACATTTATTAATTTAGATTCTTTTGGTCATGCAGTGAAGTCTTCTTGGTAGAGATCTTTCACATTTGTTTTTGTTTTATTCCTCCAGGTTTGTTAGTGTTTGTCGCTTTTGTGAATGGCATGGTCTCCACTTTCTCCTAGAACGCTATGCTAGTGTGTATCCACTGTCCTTACCGCATGTGCAAGCACGTTGGCTGTGTCTGTGATTTCTACTGCTTTTAGAATAGCAGTAAAATGGGGAGGGGGGTGTCAAGTGTCTCTCTCTATTACTCTTAAAGAGGAGGGAAGGGGGTAAAATACAAGGTATTAAGCTCCATCATTCCACATGTCCCCTCTTCCTAGAACTCTCCTTATAGACCCTTTCATTTTACTTTTATATTTTCTTCTTCCTTCTCCTCTGGCAGTGGGTGGTTCAAACTGGTTCTTCTGGTTTATTCAGTCATGTTTCTTTAACCCCTGGCAAAGTCTCCATTAAGTCTAGCTTAGCCATCGGTATTCTTTTGTTCTTTGCTCTTGGATATCTCTGGATATGGGATTATTTTGAGGGAAGGAAAGGTAGTTTGATGGTTCAAGTTTACACTACAAATAAGCACTCCCAATAACCATGTCACATAGCCCCCTCTGGATAAATATTTGCATCTCACAAGACCAATTGTGGATTTGTAAATATATATCTAGCCTTTAAATTGGCTTGTAGGATGGATTCTGTGCCAGTCTCAGGTAGGGGAGAGCATATGGAGGTAAGGAAAGTGATGGGGTGATGCTCCCACCCGTCTTCTCTCAGCCTTTTCTGCCCTGTCACTTGGTTCCCTTGTGTTCTTCTCAGTCCTATGGGAGTTAGAACAAAGAGATATGTGTGTGTAGTTAAGAAGCTCCGTGAGGCATCTTATTTACCGTGATATTCACAAGGCTGGGCAAAGACAGGTCAACAAATCCTTTACATTTCATTGTAAATTTAAATTTAACATTTTTTAAAAAAAGGCAACATCCTATTGGTTCATAAGTCAGAAGATAACAAATGGTATATCTTGAAAATTTCCCTGTCACCTGTCGTTACCACCACCCAGTTCGCACCCACCAGGGACAATGTTACCATCAATTCCTCATGCACTACTCCAGAGAGTGTCTGTATACATACATACATACATACATACATACATATATATATATAGTGTATATTCTCACACAGATATCTTTTGATATCACCACATATAAAATTGCACTTTAGTTTATAGCTGAGTAGTGCTTTATTACATAAATATGCCATAATTGGGCCTCCCTGGTGGCGCAACGAGTTGAAGACAGGACTATGAAGCTATCCAGAGCACTGCAGCAAGAGTTCGATACCTGGCCAGGGAGATACCCACATGGTGCAGCAGACCTCTCCTGCCTCGCCCGCTACTCCCCTGAGGAGTGTGTTTCAGTCGATCTGCCTGTTCTGCTCCCCACTCTGTCTCTGGTGAACCCTCTCACCATCTCACGCTTCTGGCCTACACCCCAGCTTGTATGCATAAATAAATAAATCTTAAAAATATATGCCATAATTATTTAACCAGACCCCATGTGTGAATATTAGGAGTCCCCTCCCATTTTTGTTGATATTATAATGATTCAGTATTTATACATATTTCTTTTTCTTCCATTCTTCTTTTCCTCCACCAAGTTTTTGTTAATTGAATTATATTTCTTTCTATCTTTGTACTACTTGATACACCCTATTGCCAGATTTGTCTGCTTTCAGTGATACATTTTGATCCCAGCTACTCAATATTAAAAAATCAACATATTTACATTACCTCTTGCCTTCTTTCTCTTTCCTCTTCCAGTTGTTTATTATATCATTTCTACTCCATCTAGGTTTATGGCCATTACATTTGTTCTGTAGCCATAAGCACCATGTTTGTTTTAGTGTTTGTCCTAAATTTACAGAGATTTTGACATTAATTGTTAGACTTTTGTTAGTTTCTTTCCTCTTTGGGTTTCTGTCATTTCTGCTTTCATTTCTGTGATTGTTAAATTTCTCTGCATTTTCCCTGAGGCCTGACAGCTCATATTTCACCTTATTTTTGTCTTGCCATCCCATTGAATTCTTGTTTAACTGGTTCATTAAAACTTTCTAATTCATGGTGAAATGTTTGGGAACCATCTTCATCTACTCTTTTCCAATTGAATTTTCTTTATCATCCATTTTTTTGGTCCCTTTTCTCCTTTTTTTTTTTTTGGTGTGTATATTATCTGCATTCTCCTCTGTATTCCATTTTGATTCCCCATCTTTAAGGAACATCAGGTTTTATTGAGCCAGTAGTTTGCAAAAGGTTCATACATAGGACAAGGGCCAGAATTGTCTTCCTTGATACCAAGAATTTCCGTAGGCTTCGAGTCAGAGGAGAAAGGCAGCTGTAAGGCCATGACAAGTGCAAGCTCTTTTCTCCCTGGTTGCTCAGAGGCAGATTCATCTCCACTGCTACCCTGGATAAGATTGCTCCCTGCAAATATGACCTGTCTCTGTGATTCTTTATTTAGCCAATCTCTATGTTTCTTATTATACACCTCCTGCTCCATGGAGGCTCCTGCTATGAACATGAGCATGTTTCTTATCTTTAAGAAGTATACAGTTGGAGAGGGGCAAGAACTAAAAAGGAAGGAAGCACAATGGACAATGGTGGTAGACTGGGTGAGTTGATGGTGGGTACACTACGGTGGTAATACCTGATGGGGGATCCAAATATTACTTCAATTAATTTTTTTTAAATAAGAGAAAATAGAAATCTGGTCAAAAATGATAAAGAAGATAATTTTAAAAAAAAGAAGTACACAGTTTTTAAGACAGGGTAAGTCTCATGTAAGCGGTCTTCCCACAATAAAAAAAGAAAGAAAGATACTGTCTCTCTTCTTTCTGGAATTCGGCATTGTCTAGTGGCTGATGTGAGCTTGTAGAGTCACAGTTTGAGAGCTTCTGAAAACTAACTGTGCAGACTGCCAAGCATAAAACTAATTTACAAATTGTGGAGATGAGCTCTGTGAAGGAGTTAGAACCAAGGGTACTGCGGGGGTTCATTTAGACAGATTCCAGTCAGGTCCAGAAAGGCAAACAGATCCATGTTCTCCACTAACCTCTCAGTTTTCCTAGCTACATGGCACAGGGGGCAAAGGAACACAAAACACATTCCCTTCCTTTCCTGGAACTGAGCTTATGCCTTTTTTAGAGAAAAATGGGTGACACAAAAGATGCTTAAATCACACCTCACTGTATTTTTGGTTGAAATAGCTTTTCATGATTAATGTTCTTAGCATTCATCATACTCCATTGTATTTCTTGTTTCCTTTGACTTTATTCCCACTGGATGATAAGCTCTATGAACACGAGAATAGTGCCTTTTTTGTTTACTATTGAATTTTCATCTGCCTCACACATAATTAGTGATCAGTGTCTACTCAATTTAATTTTCTAGCTTTCAAGCTACAATTTTGGTTCCAGACAAAAGTTTGTGCTTATCTGTATGTTTTTCAAATATCTTCAAGAGAAGATATTTATTTTTTGTATTATTTTTGCAAACAGAAATTTCTTTTTAAAATATGTTAATGTTTGCCATTTTAATTTTAAAAATAAATTAATGTTACTTTAAAAAGCAATTAATTTTAAAAATGGAGATGCATGCATGAAAAGATGAAAATGATACATATGATATATCCTACTGTTTCTTGAGGTCTTATTTTCAGGCCTCTTTTCTTTCCAGGAATCTCATCTATTGCCAAGATTTCAATCATCACCTATATGTTAGTGACTCACAAGTCTATATATCCGGAGTTCAAGATTATTTTGATGACTACAGATTGCATATCTCACAGATACATTGTGCTGAATGTATTTGAAATTGGAATCATCATACCCTAGGCCGACACCAAAACTTTTCCTCCACCTCCTCCTCTACTCCGTCTCACTGAGCACAACCACTACCCATCCAGTTGCACCTCCCAGAAACGTCATCAGTATTAACTCCTCCTTCCTCATGTTATAGTGCTAAGTTGTAACAAAATCACACTGATTCCACCTCATTCAGATTTTTATAAATGTTAATATTTATCAGAGCAAGACATATACATGCTAACACAACAATCAACAGAGCTTTTGGTGCCAATGTATGGTTGACTTCCTGCTCTTCCCTAGACTCAGTGCGACTCTTGAGTCCAGAGGCAACTGTTCTTGATTTTTCTCACTTTAACTCCTTTTGATGCATTGGCTCTGCAAAACAAGTAGCCATTGTATATTTATCTACTGTCTTCTGATGTAGTAGAGCTAAGTGCAAGTTATAAATCAGCATTTATATGTAACGAACCATTCCAGGACACAGAGACTTAAAACAGTCATCTTATCTACTGATTAATTTGTGGATGAGAAATTTGCACTGGACTCATCTAGTTGGTTCTTCTGCTAGTCTTGTCTGAAATCACTTGTATATTGGAGTCAGTTGGTGGATCAACTGGGGGCTGATCTTATAGCTAGGTTAGCCAATGATAGCAGACGAAAAAAATACAGGATACCCAGTTAAATTTGAATTCCAGATAATAATTTTTTAGAGTAAGTACAACCCATGCAATATCTGAGACACGCTTATACTAAAGAAATGGTTTATGTTCATGTGAAATTCAAGTTTAATTCTGTGTTTTATCTGCCAGTTCTTTATAGGGTCCCTCAGCAGAGCAGTTCATGTCTGTTCCACATGACCCCATCCTCGGCAGGTTAGCTTGGGCTTTGCCACAGGTGGTTTCAGAGCAGGAAGATTCCATACCCCAGTGAAAATGCAGTATTAAAATCTTTGCATGGGTCACATTTATTAATGTTCAGACTGGCCAAAGAAATCACTTGGCCAGGACCAGTCAATATGGGAAGGGACTACACAATGGTATGGATGCAGGGAGGCACAGTTCATTGGGGGTCATTCCTATACTATTTTCTCAGATGTTCTAATTGTTTTTATTTTCTTAATTGCCTTCCTCACACCCTCTACTTTTTTTAACCTCGGAGTTAATTTTATCAAGTCCCCTTTTGTTCAGGAGCTCACATTACCCCAAATCTTCTGTCATCTTGCTTCACTTTGGTCTGGTCAACCAGGACGTGCAGGTTAGCCATCACCTTAAACTCATCTTTATTGATTTCCAAAGTTAAAATCACCATTTCCATGACTCCATATTTGCCTCTGACTTGATTACTGTCGCTATTTAAGAGTACCTGCTGAAATAATGTCCTAAAAGAAAATCAACAGGAGATAAACTTTGAGTACTTCGAGTCCTGAAAACATTTGTATTGTCACTACATACCTACTTGATAGTATGTTTAGAGATAGAAAAAACACATATTCTAAGAATGTGAAACCAATATTTATATATTGGCTTTATATATATATATATTTATACATTATATGCAGTATTATTATATACAGTATTATGAATAAGAAGTATTATGAATAAGAAGCCTAGTGTCAGCCTGATTTGTAAGTTACTTTCTCTTTACAAAGTTTGATGCCTCCTTTTAATCCTTATCATGAAATTTCTAGAGGATGTATCTAGGTGAGAGTATTTTTTTTATTGAGTTAAGATTGGTTTGAAACATCACTGTATATGTTTTAGGAGTACAGTTCATTCCTCCTCAAAGGCATATTACCCTGCTAATCCCACCACCACAGTGCCAATAAGCCTCCACTTCAGTCCATTGGATAAATAAGGGTCGTGATTTACTGACTATATGGATGACACAATGCTCTTGTCGTTTTCATTATTAAAAGAGAAGTACAGAGAAAAATGAGAATGGATGTATTAATCATCCATAAGTAACAACAAATATTAACACTTGTGGTACTTGTTGGTAATCCTTTTATTGATAAATAAAAATAAGTTACATATATTGTTAGAGACACATATTCCTCCATCCCTTCCTAGAAGCAACTGATATTAAAAAAATGATATGTGTCTTTCAACACCCATTTTTAATTTTGTTATATATATGTATCTAAATAATATATAGCACTGTTTCATAGGCTTAAAATTATATAAAAGATATCATCATATTATATCTCTGTACAAATTGCTTATTTCATGCAACATTACATTTCTGAGAATTGACTGGACTGATATATAGAGACCTATTTTGCTCATTTTACAGTTTTATAAATTCTATTATATAAATATATGACATATTACTTATTCACAAACCTACAGGAAACATCAACCTTGCTGATGAAACATCTACTATGAGAATCTGAAACAAGACGAGTATGCACTGTATCATCGCTACTGTTGTTCTGGAGTCCTTGACAGTGCAATGAGATAAGAAAAAGAAATGAGCTATGAAATATTGAATAGAAAGAGATAAAACTGTCATAATTTGTATACTACCATTCTCTACCTAAAAAGTCAGAAAGAAAAAGGAAGCAAAATAACAAAATTAATAAGAAAGTTCACCAACAGAAAGTGACTGAAGAATGACAATACTATCTCAAGAGGCTTTTTATATAAAACAACAATAATTATCCCATATTGAATTAATTTTTGGATGAGTACCATATATTTATATAAGCATAAAACTGAAAAGGTACAAAAACAGAAATATAAAAAAATGAGTCTCGTATTGACTTTTCAGTGGCAAACACTGTATCTGCCATGAGCAAAAAAGTGATATTAGAAAGATAACCTATACTATAGAAAAAAACCTAAAATTATATATGACACTATATAATAGCAAAGAATATAAATATTTATGATATATAGAACACAGTGTATGCTCCAATTTCCTTTCTCTGCTACAGATTAAATGATTTTGTTGAGGGAAGAAACCAGTATCCAGAAAACCTGGGGACTAGAGTGTAAGCAGTGGGGGTAGGGGGGTCCCCTTCCCCAGGGGCCAGTAAGTGTCCTGAGCTGGAGCCTGGGCCAGAGCCCTGCTGACAAGCACCAACACAACCCTGCCTGCCAACACACACACACACACACACACACACACACACACACACACACACACACGTCCACTTGCCATAGGCCAGCTAGTGGAGCGAGCTGAGGGTCCTGAGTCACAGTCCCTGGGAGAAGGGGTGCATCACACTAGCAAGTCCCAGAGCAGATGCTGCCAGCTGGTGCCTGAGGTTGCCAGAAGGTGCCACAGAAGCCTGAGGACAGGTGGGCGGTGGTGCAGGGTTAGTGCTGTCTCCCCATGTGGGACAGGAAGGGCGCCAAGTCTGATCAGCCCCCCTGAGCGCCAGTGCAGAGGGGGGTGAGAGTGAGGAGACAGCTGCGGGGTAAGGGGCAAGGGGCTGTGCCCTGCAGGACCTGGCTGGGCTGTGGGGCAGCTCAGCCCAACCAGTCAGTGGCCCCAGAAGGGAGCCAGGAGCCAGTCCTCAGCCCTGCTGGGAGCTCTCAGCCAGATGGTGCTGGGGCAGCTTGGGGCTGGCCTGGGGGCCACCTCCCAGCACACCCCCCCACCCCCGTCTACCTTGGGGGGGCACTTCAACAGGAGAGGCTGCGGTGGAAGGTGCGTAGGGTCCCTGTGAAGATGGGGTGTTGGACACTGGGTGTACCAGCTGGGAGCAGGCTGCCTGCAACCTGGTGTGTGCTTGTGTGGGGGCAGGGGGAGCTAAATCCCCCAACCCCCACCAGGGCGAGCAGGCTGGGAGGGCCCTGGGAGTCCATGTGGGAGGCAGTACCTACAGGCACAGATGCAGATGTGAGCCTGAGGCCAGTGAGAAGCCAAAGCAGGGCCCTGGCTGGAGCTGGAGGGCATGTGTGGCGGCAGCCCCTCGGGCCCTGGGGGGGGCCCCAGTCACAGGGGCAGCTGCTCACAGCACATGGCCTGAAAGCTCGGGCTTTGAAGGCCTCCCCGGGGCCCCCACTGCAGGCAGGAGGACTCCCCAGAGTGGGTCCTGGACCTTGCCAGGTGCCCATGCCAGCCACTCCTCCTGAAGCACAGGGCAGGTGGGCACCCGCAGGAAAGTTGCCCCTCTCTCTCACCGCCCCGCCCAAACTCCAGGGCAAAGCGGGTGGCCCACGGGAGCTGGCTGTGGCCTGTGTTGCCCAGGACTTTGAGGGAGAGGCCCACTGCTGGACTCCCAAAAGCAGGCAGGGGGCCTGCTGGGGGGGTGGGGGCCAGGGCTGCTGGGAGGGGCCTGGAGTGTGGGGGAGGGGTGGCGGACCTGCCCAGGTCAGGTCCCTGGGCGGGCGCAGTGGGCTGGGGCTGGGTCGGGCTCTTCCTTGGCGCCAAGGGGTGGCAGCCAGGACCTCGGATGAAGGGTGAAGGTGTCTCCGGATGAACGGACCAGCCGAGGCCATGCCAAGCGCCCCCGGCCTCTGCCCTCCCACCCCACTGGGAGCCCCCTTTCATGGATGTCCCTGAAGCTGCCAGGAGAGAGCAGAAAGGGGATTCCTCCAGAGGAAGCAGAGGCTGATGCTTCTCACCCTGCCCCCAATTTGAGCTTGGGATGCCAAGGAAGGGGTGCTGAAGGCAGCTTGAGTAGCTGCTTCCCGGGAGAGGGCACCTCGGGACTTTGGCACGGGGCAAGTGGCACCCGGTATGGCATCACCGTGGGTGCGCTCACGGGCAAGGGTGGGTGTTGGGGTGGCCAGCAGGGATGTGCGGGCACACCCGAGGATACCGACCTTCTCTGGGCTGGCGGTCAAGGAGAGACTCCTTCCCCGGAGGGGTTTCTGTGCAGCGGGCTCTTTCTGTCTCTCAACCTTGCACCCGAATTCCGCCCTCCCTGGCTCCTGCCCACCCTCACTGCCCTGCAGCAGCCCCCAGCCCCACCCCCTTCTTGCAGCTCATCCTGGCCCCACAGCCCACTCCCAGCCCCGCCTCCCTGAGCCCTGAGCAGCAGGCCTTGTCGGGGAGCCCAGTTCCTGAGCGTTCCTCATGTCCCGCTACCTTTCTCTTCGTGCAGGCAGCAAACTCAAGGACAAGAGTCGCGTCTGGGTTTTGCCAGTGGAAACACACAACTTTATTGTTGATACACACAGACGCAGGCTGGGCTGGGTGAGGCTAAGGCAGGACCACAGGCAGATGGGGAGTGAGCGGCCTTGTTTGATGAAGAGGTTCACCACCCACGGGCTGGCACAGGAGAAAGGCTACGTGAAAGGAGTTCAACCTAGGCAGCCACAAATGAAAGCAGGGTCAGCGCAAGCTGCCACATGGGTCCGGCCTCCACAGAATGGCCCAGTTTAGGCTGGGGCACCGGCCCGGGCAAGGCCTCCCCGTGGTGCTCTGAGAGGGGGGTCTCTCTGCTGGGCTGGCAGCTGAGATGGTCCCCTCACCGCAGGCAGAAGGCTGCAAGGCAGTGACTCACAAAGCCCTTGGCCTGCACACTGCCACAGCCAAGCAGTCTCTCAGGGCTCGGTGGGGACCCCCCCCAGTGGCCAGGAAGAGTGGGGTCCTGCATTCAGCAACTGTAGCCTTCAGCCCATGGTGCCGTGACTGGCTGATGGCGGATCTTCGGTAGCCCTCACCGCAGTCTCTGGATGAGAACACCAGCGTGTGCTCACCAAGTGGGTTTGGGGTGGACTCAGTCCCATTCTGTGGGACGCGGCCACTTAAGAGACCAGGGTGTCTGGGAGAAGCTCCCTGTTTCCGTGCCTGGCAAAGAGGGCCATGAATGAGAGCAGCATCTGGGCACCCAGCAACTCCCCTGCCGAGCCTGGCTTTTCAGACAAACCCATCAACGGCTTCAAAACCTGAACCTCGGCACAGCCACTTCCCTGTGTTATCAAAGGAAACTTCAAGTCTGAAACGGACTTGGCAAGCATGTCATTAATAACCGTCATGCCTATTAACAACTTTAATCCGGCCTGCTGCAGAAATGAGCTGCAGCAAAGTGACACAGTCTCCCGACACACTTCACTGATGGACATCTTAATCTGGCCCTGAATTCCAGCACGCACGTTCCAGTTATCCAGGGCACAGACAGCCTCCTCCTTGAGAGCAGGGTCGGGAGTGGGGGTTGTGTTTCCTACAATGGAGAGTCTGGCCAAATGACTATTGATATTGTGGCTAA
>PVIJ01023685.1:0-13762 GCA_004024925.1 Scalopus aquaticus | reverse complement strand
CGAGCGGAGACCAGCCTGTCCTCCTCACCCCGCCGGGCAAACGTCCACCGGGAAATAAATGCCATTCATGGCGCTGCACTGGGTTTTACTTTTTAAACAGAGATGAATAATATTCACACAAATTCTCCCATAAGAATCCTACTAATGTTCAGACCATTTATTACCCATTCTAACCTCAACTATCCTCCTCTCTCAAAACGTGAGAGAAAAATTCCAAAGTGCAAAGAAGTCTGATTTTGGCAATGTGTAAAATTATCATATGACATGTATTAACATGTAAAGCAATGTTTCCTCAACAAATAATCCATTTAAAGGGAGGACTTTCTATTTGTTCTGGCTTCTGTGTGTGCACATAGGTGCATGCGTGTGCAGACCTGAAGGCGTGTACGAAGGTGCAGTGTGTCTATTTGAAGCCAGATATTAGTATGTCTCCATTTTCTTACTTCAGCTTGTCCATTCATCCCTCATTCCACAATCAGGAGAAATCAAACTTTGTGTTCTAAATGGTGTTAAAGTATATTCCTGTATTTGACCATCATTTAACCACTTGAATCGTATAAAATTTTCTCTCTTAAAACAAGCACAAGAAAAAAAATAGAAGCCCATAAAATTGTTTCTTCTTCTACTGAAAAGCTGTAAAAACTACAAAAGAAGACTAAGAGTAGATGCAGAAAGAAATGAAATTATAATGTGCTCGTCACCAGCAGCTTTTAAAAACGCCTATTTAAGAAAGAGCAAAGACTTCTATAAGCAAGAGGGACTCTCGAGTAACTTTGAAGTGAGTACTTAGCTTACTCTAGAATTCTTTTCATCTTTGTCAGTTAAATGAGCAATAGAATACCCTCAAAGATGAGCCAGAGAAGAATAAAAAGAAAAAAGAACTTCATTATTAACTCAGAACCAACATATACTTTTTCTAAAGAGGAGTTGAACCCATGGAATGCGCCTCTTTGAATGTCTTATTTCTGAAAAAGTAGTATCGTCTTCTCTTTCATTCCTGAACTGATCTGTGTTCGTTTTCAGTTTTAATCAAGTTAGAGATACTTCAGCCAGTATCATGGAAACTCCCCAATTAAAATTACGTTGCCACTTTTGATGGCAGCATCTATAAACTACGAATACCTTCTTGAAATGGATTTCTTGGTCAAAGTGTGTTTGCCTCAAGAGCAGGCCCACCAGGAGGTCTGTGAAGTGAGCGTGTTATACAGAGTAAGACGGTGCCTCTGGCTAGTCCCACAGGAACATCATCTGGGGCTCTAGAGATCTCGCACCCACCAAACAAACCATCACTCAACCTTCACGTTGAAAATGCAAAATTCAGATCTGTGTGGACACCAGGAAGCACAGGGGCTCCTGAGTGTGAGGGTCTGCATGCCCAGACCTTCTCGCCCGGCCTCCCACTGAATGGCTAGATAGTGTCACCTTTCAACTAATTTTATTTTTTTAAAGATTTATTTATTTATGCATACAAGCTGGGGTGCAGGCCAGAGGTGTGGGGTGGTCAGAGGATTCACCAGAGACAGAGTGGGGAGCAGAACAGGCGGATCCACTGAAATCCACTGCTGGGGGGAGCAGCAGGGAGACAGGAGGGGTCTGCTGCGCCCTGTGGGAAGCTCCCTGGCCGGGGATCGAACTCGTGCTGCAGTGGCTGTGGATAGCTTCATAGCTGTGCTTAACCCGTTGCACCACCAGACAGGCCCTCAACTAATTTTAGCAGGTATAAAACCGACGGTCATCACTGCCACTGGCTCCTCGAGGCCTCTTGACCTGTGTGAGTTCACATGCAAACAAGCAAAACAGCCTGAGTGCTAGAGATCTGGGGGTTGGGGATTCCTTAAGTCAAGGATTTCACCTGCCAGTTCTAGTCAGTTTGGTCTAAGGACAATAAGCTCGGAGGCTCCAAGGCCTATGGGGGGGGCGGCGCTCTAGCTTGAGGAATGGGATGAGGCTGTAGCAGTGTCATGCAGGCTACACACTCTCAAACCCAACAAGCCAACTCCAGGGCTGTTGGGGCCATTTAAGCGCCTGCACGAGGCTCCCCACCCCCCGCCAGAGGACACAGTCCAAACACAAGCCGCAGTCTCTTTAGGACCTAATCGCAGAAGGGTGGTCTCCTTACTTTGGCCTGTGTTCCATTCATTGGAAGAGCACCACTAAATCCAGCGTCGAGGCAGGGGGAGGACTACATACACACAGACTCAAAATCAGGGAGCTATAGACCCCCGAGGGCCTATCAGAGGCTGGCAGGCTCACCCAAGCGCACAGAAATCCAGGGTAAGGTGAACCAAGGACCCAAGACATTTCCATCAGAAAAACAGAAAACTAATTCCTCCAAGTAATTCTGGCAGTTGAAACTAGGACAGATAAAGGAATACGCAGTTGGGATTTCTAAAGTAAACTTTGTCTTTCAAAATAATAGGCATCCCAAGGGCAGCCTTGCCTACTTATACCAAAGTCATGCGGGTGTTTGGAATATGTAGATTTATTAGCAAGGTTCTAGAAGCAAAGTCAAGATGTATTTTCATTTCAGTTCTCCTAGTAAATTTTATTTGTAATTGCTAATGCTGATGTCAGTTATATTTTGACTAATTCCCTAACGGGCCATGGTAGACGTAGTACTTATTGTTTTGGGTACGTTCCTGGTCTCAGAATAACAGTGTATTAAATCAAATATAATTGTTTTGGATTAATCTCTGCTTCACTTCTGTGATTTATCTTCATCTCCCAAGCTAGAGTGAAAATACTCTGAGAGGAAGACATAGGTCTTCTTTTCTAAACTCTCATTTTTAATCTGTATATGCGACAGTGCCCAAAATTTAAAAACGATTTTACATGGAAGCATGCTGGCGTATGTTGCTGAAAAATGGACACAACGTGTTTCCTTTGTTTCAAGAGAACAAAAATGGTGAGATGCCCCAGAGATAATTCATCTTCAAACAACCAGAGCCCCCTTGTAATGGGAGAATTGTGGGGGCAGTTAGACAGTGCCAGCGCCCCCACACCTCCATTTCCAACCTAAATTAATCAACATGCAGGCGTCCAACCCCGCGGAGATCCTCCAAGGCCCTATTTAATACACACAAGACGGCAACGGGCTTTCAGCAATGAAGGACTTGGGTAAGAATAGGAAGGGGCACCCCTTTAGGGAACAGAGACCCCCGCAACTCTCCCTCTCAAGGAACTGAATTACAGTTATCATCACTGTGGACACCCCCCGCATCACAGCTGCTTACAACGACAGGGGCCATTCATTTCGGGCATCAGCCCTCCCTGGAGCCAGGCTTGGTTGGGACAGCTCGCCTGCACCCACGGGTGACGCTGTGATGCTGTGGCGGGCAGGGGAGCAGACTGCGAGAGAACAGCTCACACGCAGGGCGGCTGTTTCCAAGAGCAACGGCTGGGTGCCCAGACTCCTCACACGAGGCGACCTCAGGCTCGGCTTCCCCCCAAGTCTCCCGGGAGCCGATCTGCTCCATTTCCTGGGTCCTCCTTGCCCAGAATAGGAGGCAACAAATGGGGCAGCTAAGACTCTCAGGCAATGGCTTCAGCACTGGGAAGGAAAGTGAGTCTCCCCAAGGCTGGGAAGAGGGTGCAAAGGACAAAGCTGTCCCGTGCTGGGCGGCCGGCCCAGCCGAAGGCTCCAGGGAACCAGCTCTGCGTCAGGGGCCGAGCAAAATGAGGGGGTGAGCTCGCGGGTGTCTGAAGCAGAACATTCTGGAAGTGCCAACAGCAGACCCTGCCACAGCTGCTTCCCTGGGGGCCACACACACGTCTACGCAGGTCACACAGGTACAGAGAGGGAAGGTGGGCGCGTAACGCAGGAGAGATGGACGAGGCGTGGGCGGGTGGGGGAGGAGGCGCTGCTTTCCTTCGTCCTTTGTATGTTTTCTTTGTTTTTACAGTCACAACGGTGGTTTTTGTCGGGAGCAGCGACATTGCATAGCAGACAATATGGCGCCCATGGCTTTGAGGAAGTGCCGATGATTGGTTGAGCAGATTGAGTAAGAGGCTCGTGGACACTGCATGATCTATGTATGCTCTGTATTCCACCTAAGGGTAATCACGCGGGTGCCACATGTACAGCATGCTGATTGGTGAACAGGGAATATATATAGGAAGGAACCTCCGTGCTCGAGGGAGAGAGATTAGGCAGATTGCTCGCAGCAATAAAGAAGCTAAGCTTGCCTCTCTGTGTCTCCTGGTCGTTCTTGCGGGTCGAGAGCGACAGTTTTATTGGAAAGAAGGTTAAGGGCCTCCCTGGTGGTGCAGGGGTTAAGTCGCAGCACTATGAAGCTGTCCGCAGCCCCTGCGGCACGAGTTCCATCCCTAGCCAGGGAGCTTCCCACAGGGCGCAGCAGACCTCTCCTGCCTCCCTGCTGCCCCTGCAGCAGTGGATTTCAGTGGATCTGCCTGTTCTGCTCCCCACTCTGTCTCCCCACCCCACACCTCTGGCCTGTACCTGACTTCTTGTATGCACAAATAAATAAATCTTTAAAAAAAAAAAAAAGGAAAAGAAAAGAAGGTTAACTAGGGAGCAGGTGCCTGAAGAGTCTCTGAAGAATCCATTTCCTCTCCCCAAGGGGCAACAGTACGTTTTGAACCTATCAACCAGCTTTCATTTGATTTTATTTTTTTTTGGAAACTCCACTTATTTTAAACATGGTGCTAATGCCTTAATAATTCTGCACATACTATATCTTTTTATGTGTTTGTTTACGTGCCTGATAACAGCCAGCATATACTTGTGTGTACACTGACACACCTTTAATGATGTTTTCATGGTGTGACATTGGCGGAAAATCCTGGGCATGATTTAGGGTGCGGGCTCACGCTTCCCAGGTATTGTTACCCTCCTTGGAAAAAGCCTTGTACACTTTAGAGCTGTTCTCACCATCCTTGATGAGAGCACCTTTCAGAAAAGCCGGCACGGAGTGCTTTATAAGCGGCACACACGCTGTCTCGACGGATGTCACACGACACGTTTCCCCCGCGCGCCGCGGCGGGCCAGCCGAGCGGCTCCACTCCCCGCCCTGCAGCTCCCAGCGCTTCTGAGCAAATTCATCTCAGAGAGGAAAAGGCGTTTATGGGTCACACGAGGCCCCTTCCCATTTGGTCCTGCGTCTCCTGAGCTGGCTCAGTGTTCCTTGCATGGCTTGATGTCTCCCCCAGGAGACATTCCACAGTGCCGGAGGTAATTGAAGTTGTTGCGTGCAGAAGGTGCTGGGCCCTCCAAGCCCCCCAGGGCGGCCGGCAGCCCCGCAGAAGAACGTCTGGTCCATGTGTCCACAGAGCCCAGGTGGAGAGGCCAGACCTGCAGAGCCCCGAGAGCAAGGGGACCCAGGCCCTGGCCTGCAGATGGCCATGCGGTTGCCATGGAGACCAGGTGATGCAGGCAGGCAAGTTCAGTGTCCCTGCAGAAGTTTCAAGGTCAGGGTGAGGGGAGAGACACATACCTGAGCCTGCAGCCACGACAAACATTCTGTCTCCCTGGGGCCGCTGAGAACAGGGGCCCGGGGTCCCCTTGATTTCCTTCTCCCACCAAGGTCAGACATGGAATCGAGATCCCACAGAGCGCGGAAGGGCAGCCAGGGTGGAAAGCTGGCTCGGAGATTCAGAAAGATCTAGAGAACGTGCTAATTTAACACCAGCTCTGTGGTGCCATTTCTTCTGGTGGCATTTTTTTTGTAATCAAATGACGTTGATTTTCGTGTCTACAATGTGATCAATTTGACTTTGAAGCAATTGCTTTGAATTTCTGGTTGCTTTCTGGTTTTGCTTCTAGTTGAATTTATTGTTACTGTTAAGAAAACATTAAATTTTTTTTTTAAAGCCTTGATATTGATCCGTCTGTGGCGAGGACAGAGAGAGGTGGCCATTTCCGGGCACTGTCAGCTGAGCAGACGGCGGCACCCTGTGAGCTCCATCTCCTCAAAGGTGATACCCGGCCATCTCGCTCCCTCTTGCACCCCCGCCCCTCTTCCTTATCTCTTTGGGAGCTCATCAGGGCCTCGACCCGCTATCATTGAATCGTGAACTAATGGACGGTGTCAGACTGCTGCTGTAGGAAGGGCCCCCATTACCCATGCACACTGGGGTCTGCTGAGTCATTTTCTAAATGCCAGTTTCATCTTTGAGCGTTTGCACCACTTAAAGGACGCACACGGGGCACACAAGCCAGCAGGCACATCTTAGCAGGCTGGTGGTGCCACAGCTGAGGCCTCAGAAAAGCCCTCTACTCTCAGTCTGGATTTCACATTCGGAATGTACTCCAGGGGGCCTCCATGGTGGCGCAGCGGTTAAGCGCTGCGCTGTGGAGCTGTCGGCAGCAGCAACGCGAGTTCGATACCGGGCCGGGGAGATTCCCACAGGGCGCAGCAGACCTCTCCTGCCTCACCCGCTGCTCCCCTCAGCAGTGTGTTTCCATCAATCTGCCTGTGCTGCTCCCCACTCTGTCTCTGGTGAACCCTCTCGGCGCCCCACGCCTCTGGCCTGTACCCCAGCTTGGATACAAAAATAAATCTTTAAAAAAACAAAAACAAAAACAGGAATGTACCCCGGGGAGACAAGCTCAGGGCTCCTACGCCACTGCCTCCTCTCCCCCAAAGCTGTCATCTCTCTGCTAAGGCGCCCCCTCCCCGCGCTCTGGCTGTGGGTGGAAGAAGTGGGCCTGTGACTCCCACTGCAGCTGAGACCTGCCCCGCTGGACGCTGACCGGGGCCTGTCCTAGGCCAGGGCTCCCCCAAACACCGTGGCCGGGGAAAGAAGTGCTCGATCGTGTGGCTGCAAGGTGAGGACCGCCCCGGGGGAAGGGAGCACTGACCGGTGCTCCCCCAGACACCCACGTGTAAGTGGCGGGGACACCAAGGTGGACGCCTTCCCTGCCCTTGACCTTCGGTGGCCCCAGGAGGTTCATGCACCCCCTGCCCCGCGCCCGAGGGCCACTGGGAGGCGCTCTCACGTGACAGAGGACAGAACCCGGCTGAGGTCACCTGGAAGAGGGCAGCGCCAAGGCCAAGATGCTGGCGGGTTTTCTGTTAGGACACGACACATTCCTGGCGTGTGTGCGCCCGTGTGTGTGCGCGCCCGCGTGTGTGCGCGCGCGCCGAAGGCTATTTGAATCGGCTTCCTATCAACACGCATATCTGACACAGTGAGTGAGCCTAGTACCCGGGTCTGGGGCACGTCCGGTGCGCTCTGTGAGGCGCCCATGACAGATTACACGGCATGATGAGGACAGACGCGTCCCCCTCGCACAGAGACCACACACACTAACGCGGGCTCAGGGGGCATCACTGTGCTACGATGTTGTGTGGTTTCCAGGCGTGCAGCACGGTGATAGAAACAGCTGTAAATACCCCAGTAAATTCTCCACCGCAGCCGGCTCTCGCCCTCACCTCGCCGCCGGCCCCTTCGTGCTGATCTGGGGAGATGCGCACTGGACCAACAAGGAGGTCGGTCTTGTCTGGGGGGCCCCCACGTGCCCAGACCCCCTCGGGCTCTCCCCGAGGCCCCTCGTGTCTCAGATGCTGTGTCCCCTGGGGCCCCGCGTCTACTGGACCCACAGCCCCTGTGCCACGCGGCGGCCCCTTGCCATAGCCCTCTGCGCCCATCTGCCGCGAGTCCGCACGTGGACTGGCGCCTCTGACCTTACGAAGCACGAAGCCAGAACCCGTGTGGGTGACAGGCGCGGCTGCGGGGGCGCCGACAGCAGGGACGGCGGGAGTGACAGGCGTCCTCGGCGCACAGATGCGTCGCTGTGTAAAAAGCCAACATCGTTTGTGGAACGTGAGGCCGACACGGGCGCAGACGGGGGGGCTCCTGCCTGGGCGCGCTGACACAGCCGCAGCCGCCACCGCCCGGCCCGGCCCCTCGCACACTGCACCAGGGTTCCCGCCGCCCCCGCCGCAGGCCGTTCATGCCTCCCCAAGCCCCGCCCCCTTGACTGGGGGCTCGGACCGGGGCTCGCCGCCCCCCTTGCAGCTCCCCAAGTGGTCACGTGGCCTCCTGTGCACTTGTTCTTCTCCAGAGTCACCATCGCCAACTCCAAAAGCCACCGCGGAAATGACACTGACAAATGAGGGGTCACCGGGCAGAGGGGGCTCCCCACTCCAGGGGCCGGCCTCAACCCACTGCCCAGCTGTGGCCCGGGATGGGGAGCCCACAGGGCTCTGCTGTGAACACTCCCCAGGAAAGCAGAAACACTCCCCATCTTAACCCACTATTTTAGGGGAGTTTTGCACTCACAGAATGACCTGTAATACTTAGTGATTCTGAAATGGCTCTCGCGTATCTAAACACATCTCAGCCTTGTGGTGACTTTGCTGTAAGGTGGCTATTGATCCGCATTTCAAAAATAAGGAAATTAAAGAGGAAGGACTTCCGTGGCCAGGATCAAAATCCACTGGGTCATTCCTGGGCTTCTTAGCGAACGTGCGGAGCCCTGTTGATCATACAGAGAGTTTTAAAGCACAAGATGTGGAATTTACTCACGCCCTTGTTTTACTTGACTAGTGAGGTGTGAACAGCTGTGGTGTGCAAGCCTGGGATCCAGACAATGTGGGTCCAGCAAGGACCCCAAGTCCCATCTCTCCGTGAGCTTTGCTACTTAGGAAGCATCTTGGAAATTCATCAAAAAGTTAACCAGAAAGTCACAAGGGGTGCTGGGAAAACTGGACAGCCACATGCAAATGAAAGAAACTAGACATCACCTGACATCTTACAAAGAAATGAACCCCAAATGGATTAAAGGCTTGAATTAAGACTGGAAACCGTGAAATACATAGACGAAAACACAGGCAAAACAGTCCACGTTAGCTTCAGTGATATCTTCGTGGATTCATCTCCAACAGCAAAAGATGCAAAAGAAAATGTAAACCAATGGGGTTACATCAAACTAAAAAGCTTCTGCACAGCTCAAGAAACTATCAGTAAGGCAAAAAGACACCCTGCTGAATGGGAGAAAATATGTGAGCACCATACACCTGACAAAGGGGCTGATAGAAAAGGTCCATGGAGAGCCCATGCAACTCAACAAAAATAAAACCAAGGCCCCAGCCAAACAGGCAAAAGAGCTAAGTAGACATGAAGGATACAGAAAAACAAAATGTCCTAAGGAGGCACACAGGTGGCCCACAGACACATGAAAAATGCTCATCATCACCTGTCAACAGGGAAATGAAAACCCAGACAACAGTGAGATGCCACCTCACATCTGGGAGAGTGGCCTCTATCAAAAATCCCAGTCAAGTGTTGGTGAGGATGTGGGTTAAAAGGAACCCTCCTGTGCTGTTGGTGGGGATATAGACTGGTCCAGGCCTTGTGGGAAACAGCATGGAGATTTCTCCAAATAGTAAAAAATGGATCAATTGTATGACCCAGCAATTCCACCCCTAGCATCTACTTGAATAATACAAAAATATTGATTTGAAGGGATAGATGTGCTTCTATGTTCATTGCCGCACTAGTTATAATAGCCAAGTTATGGAAATAACCGAAGTTCCCAAGGACAGAGGAGTGGATTAGGAAGATGTGATAAATACCCAATGGAATACGACTCAGCTATGAAAAAGATGAACTCTTGGCACTTGTTAAATTATGGATCGAAATGGAGGGGAAAATGTTAAGTGAAATAAGTCAGAAGGAGAAACAAATACTGGATGATTTCACTTACATGAAGAATATAGAAAAACAAAACAAACGGAAAAACAAAGACAAACCCTAGACGTCTGATTGTAGAATTGAGGCTATCAGAGGGGAGGCAGAGGATAGAGAGCAGGGTGTGGAGGGGTCAAATGGACTATGTTGGATGACTTTGGGTGTTTCAGTGGTGGGTGTCGTGTGGCAACATACATCTGAGCAATTGTGACCCTATATCTCTGATTCATATACTCTTTTGTAAACTGATATTACTCTGAAAAAGAAACAAGTTAAAAGAGTTACAATATGAATCAACAATCACAACAGAAATGAAAACATATGTCCACATGGACATTTGAATATGAAACTGTTAGAACAAATACATAAAAGTTACAGGATACAGAATCAATATACAAAAAAAAATTATTGTTTTGATACATTAACATCAAGCCACCTCTTTGACCATAACTTCAAAAACAATAAAAGACTATGAAAAACATAACCAAGAAGACACTTAACCAAAAGACTTATAGTCTGAAAACTATAAAACATTGATGAAAGAAAGCAGGGGAGGCAAATAAATGGAAACACACATTCTGTTCATGGGCTAGAAAACTAACTGTTGATAAAATGTCCATAATACCTAAAGCAATCAACAGATTCAAGGCTATCCTTCTCAAAATCCCAACTACATTTGTTACAGAAATGAAAAAATATATACACTAAAATCCTGTGGTAACACCAAAGACCCAGAATGACCAAAGCAATCTTGAAGAGAAACAACAAAGCTAAAGTCATACTTCTTGATTTGTAAATATATTGCAAAGTTAGAGTAATTAAAACAGTGTGGTATACTGACATTAAGACAGAAAAAATAAACTAATGGAACAGAACAGAGAACCCAGAAATAACTGCATGCATGTAAGTCTACTCATCTTTGACAAGCATTGATTGCAAGAACGCTTGATAGGCAAGTCATAGTCTCTTCAACAAATTATGTTGGGAAAATTGGACATTCACATAAAAATGAAAGAAGGATGGAAGGAAGGAGGGAAAGGAGAGAGAAATAGGACTCCTAACTTATACCAGAAACAAAAGTAAACTCAAAATAGATTAAGGATTTAAAAATAAAATTGGAAACTATAAAACTCCAAGAAGAAAGCATGAGGGAAAAATTTCCTGATATTGGTTTTGACAATGATTTCTTTGTTATGACACCAAAAGCACAGGCAATAAAAGCAAAAATAGACAAGCGGGACTATATCAGACCAAAATGTTCCTGCACATCAAAGGAAACAAACAGAAAGAAAAGATATCTACCCAATGAGAGAAAATATTTGAAAATTCTATAACTGATAAGAGGTAGTCTCCAAAATGAAAGAAGAAATACAATCACAATAAGTAAATAACTCAGTTCAAAAACAGTCAAAAGATTTGAACAGACATTTCTCCAAAGGAGACATACAATTAGCCAACAGGTACATGAAAAGATCCTCAACCTCATTAATTATCAGGAAAATGCAAATGAAATCCATGAGACACCACCTCATACTTTCTAGGGTGGGTATCATCTTCTAAAGAAAAGTAAAGTTGGGCCTCTCTAGTGGCACAGCAGTTAGGCGCTATGTTGTGGAGCTGTCAGCAGTGGCGACATGAGTTAGATGCCTGGCCGGGGAGATCCCACATGGCACGGCAGACTTCTCCTGCCTCACCCACTGCTCCCCTCAGCAGTGTGTTTCCATCCATCTGCCTGTTTTGCTCCACACTCTGTCTCTGGTGAACCCCCTCGCTGCCCCACACCTCTGGCCTGTACCCCAGCTTGTATGCATAAATAAATAAATAATTTTTAAAAAAGGAAGGTAAAGCTGGCAAGATGGTGGAGAAATTGGAACCCTTGTGCACTGTCAGAGGGGATGCAAACTAGTGTTGCAGCTATGGAAAAAGTATGGAGAGTCCTCAAAAAGTAAAAAAGCAATTGGCATATGAGCCAGCAATGGCACTTTGGGTGTATCCAAAGAACTGAAATCAGGATTCAAGAGCTACCAGCCTCAGCTGTTCCTCGCAGCACTCTTCCCCAAAGATGGAAGCAATGAATGGGGAAAGACAAGCTGGCACGTCCACATAGTGGAATATTACTCAGCCATGAACATAAAGGAAATTCCACCATATTTTACTGCTTTATTACTTTGTCTCCTTTATTCATAAAAGGAGGCTAAAGGAAGCATCTGGCTACTATTTGGCTAAATGGCTGGGCAACACATGAGTGGTCAGTAAGTGGCCCTGTGGCTGATATGAAGACCTGGACTCTTCAGCCTGTGGTGGACAATGGACACACCTACAGTAGTTCCTAGACCCCTGATTCTGAGTCCACGGTCTCACATTTGTAACAAACATTGGTTTTTAATATGCTCTGTTACACTAATCCTTTTTAAAATTTAGTTCAGAAGGGGAGACTTTCATACACTAGTGGATGTGGGGGAACAGCCATCTACGCTGGGGAGTCCTGGAGCCAGTGGATCTACTGCCCACGCCTGGAGCTGTCCACTGCCAGGGAGGCTGAAAGGCCATTTAAGGATGCTTAGAAGGTCTTGCTGGCCACCCACGAAATTGCTTCTACAAACACACTCTTCATGATTGCTCTGTCAGCTGAAGAGAAGAAAAAGGCCACTGTTCAGGAGGACCGCGTTGAAGTTGCTGGCTGGGGAAGAATGGTCTTTGTTCTTGTTCTTTGTTTTTATATAAGGTACTGGGAAGCCTGACAGATGAGCTGAAGTGAAAAAGACACACCTGAGGCCTGAGGGTAGCCCGGAGCCAGCCCCATGGCCTGCGGCCTACACCAGCACCTCTGTGAACACTGAGCAGCAGACAGATATGGCAGCTCTGCGGGGGGTGGCACCTTGGAATGACCTAGCAGAATTCTGGAAACGTCCATTTTCCAAGCGAAATTCCAGGCACTGGGGCAACATGGCGGCTCCCACGGACACCTCGGGGGGTAAGGAGGAAGGGGTCCATTTGCATATAAATTGAATTTGCATAAATATTTTAGCGAAAATTAATGGTGCCAACCACAATCTCTGCGCCGATCATCCCTCTTCGGCAGGTGCTAACAGCCAGGCCCCGCGCGCTGTGAGAGCTGGTCCGGGCACCCGGGGAACTGGGGTCCAGGCCCCTGGAGGACCTGTCCGCCACATGCTCGCCCACGCAGAGCGAGCCCAGCCCTGGCCCCGCGTCACGCCTCTGCTGGGGAAGGCCCGTCCACGTTCTGGACCCCTCAACCAGTCCCAAACACCCCGGGTAAGACAGAGGGAAATCTGGTCTGATGAAATGCGAAGCTGGGGCAGGGGTGGGGGGCCGACAGTCCGCAGCTGGGTTTGCCAGGCGCACTTGCTGGTGCCCGCCCCCGCCCTATCCCGGCACCGGGCCAGGACCTGCTGTCCGGCCCGAGAGTGACAGAGGCAGACTCCAGAGGAGCAGCCCCCAGGCTGCTGGGTCCCCACACTTCCAGGGGGTGAAGATGGTGGGGAGGGCCGGGGATGGTATACCCATTCCCTTGGGCTGGGTATGCGCCAGCCTCCTGGAGGGTGCCAGCTGGGTGAGCACCCCGGGAGACCAGGCACTGCAGCCTTCGCGGCTGTCCCGTGGCGGGGTGGGGGCTGACTGTCCTCCCAGCCTTCCCGCGGGGGCTAGAGAATCGAGTCTTCTCAGACCCACGACTGCCAATATCCAGGCCTCCCTCACGACCAGACGCTGCAACTCAGTCTTGCCTTGCAAAGAATTCATGGGGGCAAAGGCACCCAACGCCTCTCCCATGTTCGTTCTGGGGTTTCTGCGGGAAGGCAAGCGAGGGCTGCCGAAAGCCTGCGATATAATGAGGTGGTGTTTGCAGGTGCATGGATTTTCCCATTTTCCGTGTGGAGGAAACAGGGGCCGATGTGATACTTTACGTTTCCAATTTTGAACGAAGATGTTTGTGGCAGGGAGCGGGAGGCCGGGAAAATGGGGATAAATATTGCAGGGGAAGGTTCACGAACCTCCAGAGGAGCTGGAAGTGCCTAGAAGAACCCCTCCTTCAGCTTCACGGGCTTTAGCTCTCAAAAAACGTAGACAATCCCTCCATTTCTTCATT